>VYXF01004882.1:863022-933225 GCA_013397295.1 Polioptila caerulea | reverse complement strand
GGGGAGGGTGGCAGGGAGGGGCTTGCACAGATTCATTAACTATTTCATGAAAATTACATTAATCTTATTCATCTTATTAAAAATTTAGTTTACTAAGTTACCTTAACTTGATGTTATATTGAATGTTGTATTTCCGTGCTCAAATTCATGATGGAGTATTTTTATGCTTGATGAAAAATGAATACTCCATTGCGTTTTGTTTTACCACAGTTGTTGTTTTGTACTTGGTTTTACTTACTGCAATAAACTACCTCTAAAACTTCCTTAACCTTCATATTATTCTCTTAGTGGTTTCATTTATTATCACAGAATCACAGAATGTTCTCAGTGGGAGGGGATCCACAAGGATCATCGATTCCAACTTTTAAGGGAATAGCCCATATAGGGATCAAACCCACAACCTTGTCTTTACTAGCATCATGCTGAATCTTCTATAAAACTTGATAATGATGAAGATTGCCTTTGTGCAATATGAAACCCACCAGATATGAATGGGGTTTCATCTAGATGTTCTTCTTGTAACTGTTGAGAGAAGTTTGTGTTTTGGTGTTTTTTACATTTTTTACCTGGCTCTTTCTTCAATGGACAGTATAAATATTATGTTGCTTTAGGACTTTTGGCAATGTTGATTTGTTTTGCAGGTAGTTCTTTCCTACTAAGAAAGAAGTATTGTTTTAGACAATATTGTTTCCTAATTTTTGGTATGGTGTCCATTATCATATCAAAGAAATGTTTAAGGAGTAGATAATTTAGTATGGTTAATCTCATTTGTTTTCAGTGAAGTTGATATAATAACTACCTAGTTGGATTTATTGATCATCACGGATATTTTGAGTGCAGTAATCTGTTTAATGGATTTTTACTGAACTATTACCATACCACTGGTCAATATATTATTCATAAGGAAGCTAGGTACAGGCATCTTCCAGTTGTTCTGATTTCTCATAGAATTCCACTCTATGTTTTGATGTACACTTGTTTATTTACAGTGCCTGTAAGTCTTTGTGGTGTAAAGTAGTCCTAGACCATATTAAATTTATTATATGGTTTGATATACATAAATGCAATTCCATTTAAGAAATCACAGTTTTGATGCTTTTTATTGGACATCCCTGCCCCTCTAGGTCTGACATTTCAGCACATTTTTAAGTAGGCCCAGAGGTGCATGGCAATGTTTGATCCCATATCAGATGGTTCCAGATCTTTGCTGCACATACCCCACCCCACCTCCACCCCACAGTGTCCCATAACTGCAGGTCCCCAACTTTGCAGCACCACGCATCTGCCTCTCCTCCCTCTCTTGCCCACACAGCAATGCTAAGGCTTCAGGCCTCCTCATGCCAACATATTTTCATTTGTTGCACTAGGAGCCATTCCAAAAAGTAGTTCTGAATTGACAATGCTGCATGTGTAGAGCTGAATCCAGTAGTAAATTTCACCATGAGACAACCGGAGCAGGTTACCCGGAGAATGTGGATGCCCCATCTCTGGAAATTTTCAAAGCTGGGTTGAAAGAGGCTCAGAGCAACCTGGTCTAGTTCCTCCCATGGCAGGGGAGTTGGAACTAGATGACCTTTAAGATTCCTTCCTACACAATTCTATGAATTTATGATTTTATGTAGCCTCATCAGTGCCTGTAATCCTTAGTGGTATAAAATGGTCCTGGGCCATGTTAAATTTATTATGTGGTTTGAAATCCATAACTGCACTTCCATTTAAGCAAAGTTTCGATGTTTTTTATAAGCACTTCTAATATAAAAGTTTCTAATGCTTGACAGGATGCTGTTAGTAGACATTTGACCTCAGGTGTAGGCAAGTGTACTAGCATTCTTACAATACTGTCTCAAGAGCCACATTTGATAGCTCCTGCTGTCTTTCTTTTCTTTTAATCTGAGACATCGGAAAGATGTTCCCACATTGTCTGGTAGTTAAAAAAAAAGGAAACAGATTTTTCCTTGATCACTTATATTTGCTCAAAGATAAAATTGAGGGAATTACAAAATATTGTTTCAGAAATAATTAATGTTCAGACCTTGTGAAATTCACTGACAGCTAACCCAAATAGAATTTGGCAAGCAATCCTCATGTGGCTTCACAGCTTGTTCACTGATGGATGTGTTTTTAATGAGTTCGTACCAAAGGAAAAGATTTCACTAGAGTAAATTGAAGATTAGAGTGAGGCCTGATGAAGGCTAGTTTGTCTTAAATAATTCAGCAGACACTTAAATTGATCAATTCCATATTCAGCTGATAGTTTCACCTGTATGTTCTCATTGAGGATAACTCAAAATGTATTAATGTTTCTTCACTGTTGTCTGGAAAATATCATACTATCACTGTTTCTGCAGAGGTGTACTCTGCCTTTCATAGTACTTGATGCTTGGATACAGCCATACCTAGTGACATTTCAGTCTGTTTAAAATTCTGAAGTGCTGAGGTGCATCTGGGCTGTGAGATATTTTGATAGTGTTAATTCCTATCTACAAACCTTATCTTCTATGTCTTGTAGATGTCATGTGTAGATGCTGCTCTGCCTTGTCAGTGTTCTCTATCAGTATTCCCAGCCTTTCCAGGAGTGTTGCCAAAAGTTAAATTTCTATTATCTGTGGGAGTTAAATCTTTATGCCAAATTGCAGTCAAGTTACCTATGTTGTTGGGAAGGAGATCATCCTTAACTCCTGTAATGTTGATGTATTTCAAACCTAGGTTTGGGTGGAGCCTAGGTAAGGGTGGAGAGCAAAGCTCCAGAAATAACTTCTGAAAATGGCCATCATGAATGATCTGCACTGATCTGATGATTTGCAATTGCCATTGGATTGGCTTATATTACTTCCTTTGCATCAGTGAAAGATTGTAATGCCATATTATAGATGAGCACTCCTGTAAGCACTCCTGAAGCACTCCTGTAAGTGCTTCAGTGCCAGCCAATATTACTCTTATCTCTGTTTAGTTCCAGTGAAACCATTTTGAGTAGTTTATCTAAAGAACAATTTTTAATCTAAAATTAAAAATTTTTGTCTTACTGTTGTCTGGTATTAATTCAGATGGCTAAGTGTAGAGGAGCTAGTACAAAACTAGTTTATATAAAAATCCCCAAGCCGGTAAACAAAGAGTTAAAAGTAACGATAGCGAAGCCGTGACGAGTACGCTCCTCGTGGCGTCAACCAATCATATTGTTAGTTACAACACGTGAACAACTCGTGATCTAAGCGGAGCGACCTATCGAAGTTTGCATAATCAGTGCGTGTATGCGTGCACAAAAATCAAAAGTAAATAAATATACTAGTTTATAAAAATAAAGTTAAAACTTTCTAAATACCAACTAGTGTCAAATTCTTCCTCTCCAACAGCTAAGTGGGTGCTTGTTGTTTGTTCTAGCATACACATAGGTTATCAGTTCTCTTCTTGGCAGATATTGCTCCAGATTCAGAGCAGGAATGTTATTTCTCTGAAAAGTCCCCATCTTTTGCTTCCAGCCATTCAGTCTGCACATTCTGTCAAGGGCCTGTCCTGGATCTGATTTGATGTTTTTCTTCACTAGTAATGTAAGCAACCCTCTAATGTTCATGTCGTGCTTTATACATCATAAGGCAAACACTTCTTTGTTGAGTAAGGACCGTGATCCTGCCATTTTGACTCAGCAACTTCAAAGTTTTCTTGGAATTTAGCCACACAAATTTAGTTAATTATCCAAATGACTGGCTAGTGTAGGGCAGCTGTGCTGAAAGAACCTTGAGGCTGATCAATACTTCTTAAATCCCTAGAGCCTGAAATTAATATGCAGATATTTGACCTGTTCCAGCTCCAGACTTTAGAGCTCAATGGAGCTCCAAGTGCTGTAGAATTTGCTTTCCCTGTGATAATTTTGTAGAACTGAGGAACTTTCTCCAAGACATGCAAACTGTCTTCTGCAGCATTCACTTATGTGACATAGCAGACTGTTTTTGCCACAGATTAACTGTGGTTCCAAACAACCATATGGATAAAAATTCCCCAGTCATTACTGAATTCACTATTAACACGGCTGCATAAGCTCTAATGGAGTGGAATGTTTTTTTCCTTACTAGTACTGTCATGATCATAGACACATATTGTCCTTCTTAGGAAATTAACTGGGACACACCTTGTTGGGTCAATAAAGAAGATGATACCAAATATGGCTTGTTGGAGGCCTGAACTTTTTTGAAATGGGTCGTATCTGTCACATCAAAGACATCCGAATCAGCTGCTAGCTATGTAACATCAAATTCCATTTTTATATGGGAGTTGTTAGGATGGTTCAACTTGATGGGAAGTATTAAACTTACTTGAGACATTCCCATCCAGACCTTGATCGTGTGTCTTCATGACCTCTGTTTTGGGATATTCCTTATAGCAGACTTTTCATTAGGAGGTGGATTCCTAGTAGTAGCCAGACAGTAAACAAAGGATTTATTTTAAAGTCAGGCTTATCAGATTTTTCGATCTGGAATATAGTTACATCTGATTTACTTTTAGAAACTTTTTTCCATTTGGTTTGATACTATAATATTTGCTTTTAAATTCCTCAGTGACATCTGCCCTTGACTTCTGGTGTTATTTATTTTTTGCCTGTATGGATTAGAGATTTTACAGAGGTTTTTTACCTATCTTAAACTCTTGACTTGGTTTCCCATGAGGAAAGCTTTTCAGTCTAGTAACATCTGCTCCATATATGTGTCTTTTAATGAAAATAGCCTTTCAGACATCTGTTAGGCCTGCTAAAAATAGAAGAATTTGGGAAATTCAGATCCTCCCCTTCTTGGAAGATTCCTTTTTAGGAAAATATCATTATTTGGTTTCAACTTAGAGAAACAAAAACTGTCTGCATTCCATACTGATCAAGATGTCAGTACATCTAATTGTGTTTTTTGGATGAGAAAAAAAAAAAAGACTACTTTCTTTTCACAGAACGTACCTTTCTGTGAATTTCAGCATGAAGACTGTAAGCTCAGCTTATTTTGACAGATGTATTGTAGCCCCCATTGGCAATTCTGAGATCTGCTCACTGACCTTGCTGGGCCATCCTTGTTGAACATAATGCAATCCAAAACAGTACCAGGGATTTTCTGCACTGTGAATCAGTGCACTGTCATCCAGAAGAGAAGAGAAGAGAAGAGAAGAGAAGAGAAGAGAAGAGAAGAGAAGAGAAGAGAAGAGAAGAGAAGAGAAGAGAAGAGAAGAGAAGAGAAGAGAAGAGAAGAGAAGAGAAGAGAAGAGAAGAGAAGAGAAGAGAAGAGAAGAGAAGGCTGCCTGTGTGCAGCTAGGAGGTAATTGATAGATGTTGTCCCCGTGTCACTTACAATGCACTGCCTTCTGTTCTGACCTGAATATCCTTTAGGATTTGCAAGAAACTTAGTCAGTAGTTCAAATTCAAGCTGTTTATAATTCAGGCTGGAGAAGCAGAGTAACAGGACCTGCTCACCATCACTAAAAAGTCTTTAGTTCAATTGTTTGCTTGTATACAAATATATATGTATGTATATAATGATAGATTTCTCTTAAGTAATTTTAATTTTGTGTTGGCAGTTCTTGACTTTGTTATAATTTCCTTGAAGAAAAAAAGTGCATCAAAGGTGGAGAAAGATGTATTATTTCCATGTATCCATAAAAGCATTTCAACAAAAATAGTGATTTTTATTGTGAATTGACTTCTCATACTGTGAAATAATGTTTGATCTTTCCAGAATGCTGCTGTTTTTCACTAAGCCATGTTGGCTGTCCTTTTCAAATTGAGCAGGATGTTCTTTTATCTTCTTTAAACATGATAAAATATCTTTTAAGGGATCAGTCCTTCCCTATTTGATTTTTTTTCATGCTTTACAAGTGCCTGGGTCTAAAGATAAGTGTCAGGAATTCCCACTTTTTACCTCTGCACTCTTAGGAGCTCACTGATGCTGTGGTGGTGAAAGCCATGCATTATCCACAGGGATTGATGTTCCAGTTTGCTCTCTTTAGTCAGCTTGGCTGTAACTGTTATTTTACTTTTTGGATGAGAACATTTTCAGGTGGTCTGACAGTCTCAGCACTGTTGCTCCTTTTAAAGAAGGTATGAAACTGAAGTGCTTGCAGTGTTTTTCTCTATGAGCTTGTGACAGGATTGAAACCCCTTCAGTGATCAAAATGCATTGTCAGTGGAACTTCTGAGCTGCTTTCCTTTACTTGACATCAACAGAAAAAGATAGTGAGAGTACACATATATCAGATTGCACATTCTTGTAGTTGTCTTATGATTTATGCTGTATTTGAGAGAAAAATCTGTCTTTGCTGGTGGATGTGAGATCTTTGAGAGCTGCTACCAGATAGCTCAACTCATAAGTCAGTTCCCATTTGGACTTGCTTGTAGTGAGACTCTTCCTGTGGACTACTACTTAAAAAGCAGAACAATTTATTACCTGTACACTGAGTTCTCTGACATGTATAGGTTCTACTTCAGCTTCCCGTTTTAGTTATTTGGATTGTTTGTTTTCAGAATTCCACTGTCAAGACTGATGTAAACTTATATCGGTATATGCTGATTATAAAAAAATAAAGGGTGTTAACATAAGATGGTCAGGGTTGCAACACTTAAATTCTTAGCATCTTTTGTGGTAGAGTGTATGGATTTTACAGTTTGAATCGGACTACATGTCACAAAAAAAGCTATATATTACTAAGGAAACTCTTATCTCTTCCCTTCTCAATTATTGACTTAGCAAAAATGTAAGGAAATAATACCAAGAACATGCATTGTGCATGGATTTCAGAGCATTTTCAACAACAACAACAATACTAGTAATAACAATAACAATCCCAGTGGCATTTCTGTTGTGTTTCTGGCGTGTGTTCCTGTTTCTTATTTTTAAGATTACAGATTTCTGTATTCAGCCTTAAGAATTGCATACTTACATACTGGACATCTGAATTTCTTGTAGTTCAAATGGTTCTGATGAAAACTTTGCCCCTTTTATGCAGATGTGCACGCTCATGTTTGTGCAACACATCTTCGTGGTCTAAAGTACATGATTATTTCAATTTCAAGGATCCTTTTCAAGGATTTCGGTCTGAAAAGTTGAGTCAATAAATGATACATCTTCTGGTGATTCTGTAGTATCTTGAGTTCAATACCATTTAAAATCAATGCAACTTACACTGCACTTTTTTAGTTTCTATGGTTTAATATTAATGATCATCTCTATTGCACCCTGAGTAGGGTATTAAATACTAAAAATCTGGATAATTTCAATGGAATATTGTGGGGGTTTTTTCTAGTCTAAGCTCATTTTTTTTTTCTGGCTAACTAACTTTAAGACAAAACTTGAAATTATAAATATTGTTCTCAAGATGCTGAATAGTAGTAGTACATATACAAATTTACTCAGATAATTGAGGAAAAGGAGTTAATAGTGATTCTTCCTGATAGAGCTGGGAGAATGAATTTGTGACACTTACCTCTGTACACTACCTTAACATTCTTTCATGTAGTTATTCTTAAATTAGGTTAAAGTTGTTACAGTACTGTGTTGATTTCATGTGGAATTTAGGTATTTCTGTTTCTATTTTGCTTTGAAATGCCCTGTTCAAATTCAAGTCCCATTATCCTTATTTATCCATTCTTAAGTAAGAATTTTACCACACTTGTTGGATGCTATTTCATGTAATGTAAGAACAGAATATCTGCCTACAGTTGGTACTGAGCTAATAATCTTCAAAGTGTACATTTTAAGTGTTTTACCTGATGACCAGGCTGGAGGCAGTCAGTGGGTTAAAGTGCAATGGTTGATTTTTACCCTAGTTTAATCTGAAAGACATCCTGATTATGTTCTCGGCTTTATGATGAATATCAAAGTACGGTTGGTGGAAATTATTTCTTTTTTTACATCTAGATTTTTTACCTGAACTAAAATGCAAATAGTATGTTCACTTAAATGAGACATAATCATCTGGCTGCACAGCTATGCAGGCATTTCTGAAATGGCCTAGTGACATAAAAAGTTAACTCTATCTGATTTTATTTTCTTCTACTGTCACAGTAAAACCAATGAAATAGATTGTAAATTCCATCCTCTTCTGCTTCTCTAGCAAACCCTTTGGATGAGACAGCCTTCAGTTTCACTTTACCCTGAAAATGGATGGAGTGTCACCATTATCCTTTAAACTGAGTCTCCTNCAAACAAAACATTTGCCCTTCAGAGTCCATCTTAAAAGCACAGAACATATCCAGCATAACACACAAGAATGGGGATACAAGCATCATAATGTCACCCTAGGACAAAAGTTAACTCTATCTGATTTTATTTTCTTCTACTGTCACAGTAAAACCAATGAAATAGATTGTAAATTCCATCCTCTTCTGCTTCTCTAGCAAACCCTTTGGATGAGACAGCCTTCAGTTTCACTTTACCCTGAAAATGGATGGAGTGTCACCATTATCCTTTAAACTGAGTCTCCTGGGATAATCAGTGCCATATGACTTATGAGAGTTGCACTGTCAGAGGAATTTTCACATTGGTAGACTAGATCTGTGTTGAGTTTCTCTGTAAAACCTTAGGTATCACTATGGTTTGGAGGGGGATATGTCCAATTTAAAGGCAAAAGTTTAAGGCTATTATATGAAGCCTACTGCTTTGTAGGAGGTGCCAATGTTATTGTTTCTTTCTTGCATTGAGAAGTACTGATAGCTGGAAACAATGTGTTCCTTTTAAGAAAAAAGAGTAAAAACTTTGTTTAGGATTCTGGGAACTATAAAGAGATTATTGTCTTGAACCTTGCCTTGAGAAGGAAGAAGACAAGTATGAGGAAGATCTTATGGAATTCTTGCAATTGCTGAGAAAACAGGGATGGGGAAAAATAAGATAAGCAGCTCACTGAATAATTTTTTAGGCTTTCTAGTGTGGATGTAGTACACAATGTGCAAAGCACGTCTGGAGTGAGAATTCAGTGACCCAGTATATAAGAAGATCAAAATTTCTATTGAAAATACGTGTTCAGTAAGCCATAGGAAAAGCCAAGTCTTCTGTATATGATCTACAGGAGCTGTTTTCCTGGGAGCATTCAGCTGCACCTAATGAACTGTATTAGGTTAGTATACAGGAGTGTAGGGAGTATGAATATTGGTATATATTAGTGTACACTATATTAAATGTTTCATAGCTGAGATTTTTTTCAAAACTGTTGTTTTCCTGAAAGTTTATAATAGGCTCTTATTGATGTCAGCTTTCAAGTATTTGCGCCAGAAAATGAGATTTGTCTTGTTTTGGTACATCCAGAGTTATACAAAATTTGTGAACTACTTTCATTCCTTTGCAACTACTTGGTCATAAACTTGGATTAGTTTTATAGGATTTGGTATATGAGTTGACAGATGTGATATATGATGACACTTTATCTTTTATTGCTTACACATACTGGTTATTTGGAAAGGATGGGGGCAGTTCCTATTAACCACAAGATGGGATTTCAGTTGCTTACCCAAGTGTCTCCCATTCATTCATTCATTTGCTATCAGTTATAGCAGATATATTGCTTCTTCAAGCCTGTCACACCAATAAATCATTTCAGAGCATATGCATTTGTACAGTGCCAAAGTGTACCATGAATTTTAAAGGAAATATTCTATTTTTCTTTTCAATCAGATGAGCAACGTGAAGAGACTACGGCCACGGCTCAGTGCTATTCTTTTTAAACTTCAGTTTGAGGAGCAGGTGAACAACATCAAACCTGACATCATGGCTGTCAGTGCTGCCTGTGAAGAGATAAAGAAGAGTAAAAGCTTTAGCAAGCTGCTGGAACTAGTATTGTTAATGGGAAACTACATGAATGCAGGTTCTCGGAATGCACAGACCTTTGGATATAATCTCAGCTCGCTATGTAAAGTGAGTTTTGAAATGTCCATGTTGAGTTTTACATTCACTTTTTTGTTGTTTTTATTATACTACGTAAATACTCTGATTTTGATGTTTTCCCTGCAGTTAATTATTTGCTTACTATTTTTTTCCTTATTATTGGCATTGGTTGATAGTTTGAACAGTACAGCTAATCCATGAATAGTCATCTTAAAACTGGTTTGCATTTGAACACTTTTTAAGTGCTTCTATTTTGAGGATTGTGTAAGCACCTCATCTCTGTGATCATAGTAGTTTTGTAATTTTAACTTCTGAGCACTTGTAAGACATCTATCACATTTTAGTATGTTTTAATAGAGTTATGTTTTCTTTTGGACATTAATTTACTCCTTATGTGATTCTCTTATTATGTTGCTCAGTTTCATCAGTTTCTTGCTTCTTCTAATTTTTCTTAAATTTTCACTCTTTCAACTTTTGTATAAGGTATATACAAGAAGGTGTCTATGCTTTTCTGGGTGTTAATTTATAATCTGTTCTAATGTTAATTATTTTTCTCATATTTAATGTTGGTTTTTTTTTCCTTTGCTCTTTGAGAGGTTACTAAACAATCTTCAGAGTGCACATATAGTTCTTGCAAGGAAGTAATTATTTGAAACTTTGAATGTGCTCTTTGTCTTTCTGTTTCTTTATCTTTTTGCACTAGAGAAAACAAAATATGTAAACTTCAACATTCATGAAACTAATCACCCTTATTCTGCCATATTTCAGAAGTTTTTACAGAGCATTGAATGTGATGCCTATGACATAAATATTCATAAAGAATAATTTATATTCTTTCCCTAGTCTAAAGTAAGCATTAAGCATGAGTCATCCACCTAGAGAAAATACATTGTAGATGAAGTGATTAAGTTAAAAATGCAACTTTTTGAGAGACATATTTAGAAGATACTAGAGGTTCTTTCTCCAATTAGGTGCATTTACTTAAGTATGATTTTACAAGAATCTGTCCTAGGTCTGGTTATATTCTCTGTATTTTTAATGCACAAGACAAAAAGTATATTTATGAAAACAATGTGAAGGTAATTGATATAAGCACTTTGCAGAGCAGGATCAAAATTCAGAATTTATCTTGGAGAAATAATTTATTAGGATTTAGAATATGAAGATTTTGAAGATAACAGTGGAGTACTAGATAGAGAGAATTGATGCATATAGATAATGAAAGTATGGAATGAATGACTATTAGTTCTTCTACTTCAGACAGCAGCCAAGAGTAATCTCAGAAGAGAGACATGACATTGATATGCTAATACTCAATCATTCCTTAAATACTGATGTATTAGAATTATATGCATGTTTATAACACAAGTTCATATTTATAGCTAACTTTTGTTATGTGTCACAGTGTATTATATGTATCACAGTGTCTCACTGGAGAAATTTTTTTTAGTGTTATTGAGACACCTTTCACTGAGATTCCCAATACAATAGAAGTAACATATTTTATAACATTGCATACAGTAAGGGTCCTAGAATATATTTTGGGGGTTTGATATATATGTTTTCTATTTCCTATTTATTTGGAAAACTGTGTTTCACATTGTTATTAATCCACCTTTTTGAAGGAAAGCATGCATGCTCTGGGAGAATATATCTCAGAATAGTAGCATTTTGGTTTTTGAAAATAAACAAACTTTTTAGAGTTAATTATGAAATATCAATACTGTGTTAAGGACTTTGTGCCTTGATATTCAGATGGACAAGTCTCTGTACAATTGTGGCAGTCCTTTTTGTACTCATGTTTTCTTTGTGCCTACATGCTTGTATACTTTTCCTGCTTAATTTTTTAATGTAAAAATAGTTCTCAAGCAGTGAAGAAACTGTTTCATGTGTGATGTCATTTTCTATTTATAAAAATGTCTTTGATTTAAAAGAACATCTCAGTTAAAAGACTACAACAAAAATATTTGTTAGTTGTCAATTGTTAGTGTTTTTACACAAGTAGCTGTAAGTTTTTAAGCGGCCAGGCTTGAAAATAATTTTATATGTATAAAGAGTCCAGAAAGGTTTAGGCTTAAGAATTCTTTATGTCAGCATTTTTAAACAATGAGACCTGTGAACTCTTATTTACTGTATTGAGAATTGATAACAAGGACTTGTGCATGTTGAGGTTGTGTAGCTTCCACTACATAAATATTTTTAGGCTAGAGTTGATTTCATACATAAAGAAGGAAATCAAGTAATGCGGTGGATATGTGCATTGTGTGTAGTTAGATTTTGCTGATTTAACTTCAATTTTTCTTTCTTACACTTGCATGTGCTTATTCACAGTTTTGTAAATATTCCTGTATTGTTAAAATAATTACAGTTCTGAAAAAAATATGTGTACTGTTTTTGAATACTAAACACAAATATTGCATAGAATGAAAAAATACTTAGTATGACTTTTCTAGGGATTTTTATCACGGAGGGAAATGAAACAGCCCATTGCTGTCTTTAAAAAAAAATGTACTGTTCCAACAGTTTGTTCTTTCCTTTCTTGGATGAATAATTACGAATATATATCAATTATTAAAATGGACAGAAGTAAAATTTTTCTCAGTGATTTTACATTTCTTTTCTTTCCCCCACCCAGCTGAAGGACACAAAGTCGGCAGACCAGAAAACAACATTGCTCCATTTTCTCGTAGAAGTGTGTGAAGAAAGCTATCAGGATGTCCTGAATTTTGTTGAGGATTTTCGGCATTTGGATAAAGCTAGTAAAGGTTTGTGTAACTAACTTAAAGATTTCATTTTGACACATTGCAGTGTCATGTGTATAAGATGATGCTTATTAACTAACAATATTTAAAAATAGATATTAATAGTCAATGTCACAGATCAGTAATTTAAGCTGCTGTGACTGGTCTTGAAGATACTTATTGCTTGGTCTTCTAACATTTAATACAGGACTTCCCATTATGTTTCTTCTAACATATCTTCTAGAATCATTTTCCATACTAGATTTCTTTTAAAAGTTCTTTTCTGTTACCAGTTCTTAATTTTGATCTTCAATCTTTTATACGGTAAGCGTATCACTTGCCATCTTCTAATCCAATCATGTAGAAAGGCTGTCATGGCATCACTCTGTTTTGTTTTATTTTTTTCGAAACATGGAACAGTTTTGTCTTTCCTATATGTATTTTTTTCATGCAATGGTAGCATTGGAAGTCTGGAAAAATTTCTAGTTTCATCATGCAGTATAGAATATGGGAAATCTCTGTAGAAGCACCTGTGGAGTTTTTTAAAATTAATTTCTTAATTAAAAGTGCCTTTTCCACATTTTATCAATTTAAGTAATTTAAACAGACGAAGCATAGAGGTAGAAATTGATGCTACCTTACCACTGTCTTACTCTGGCAGGAAAAATGATTGGATGGGCTCAGGTAAAATTTTTTACTTTATGTCAGTTTGGAAAATATCACAGTTTACCTATAATGCTTTGTGGAGTGTTACTGTCATGCCTTATTCAGTCTCCCTGCCACAAATTACAGCTTTGTAAAACCTGCCTCTGTTAGAGGACTTGAGATAGTGGTCACTCACATAGAGTTCACTATCTGATTCCTAAAATTTCCAGTTTTACTTGGTGTATTATAACCCTGGAAAAGTTCAATTATTTTTCAATAGCTGTTAAATGCTTCAATCCCTTCACCTAACTGTTTATATTGGTAATAGAGATGGTTTCTGCTGTGTACTAATTTGGTGTGTTTGGCACTATTTTCAGTGTTAATTGGTCACTGATTTTTTTTTTTTTTCATCATTAAAATCTTACTGTCTGTATTGTGGTTGAGGTTTTTTTATCCTTGTTAGAAGGCAGTATTGCAATCATCTTATATGACACTGCTGACAGTTTTCTGGAAAAATGCTGAGATCTAAATCACTGACCATTCAAAGAGTAGCCAGTAAAATTATCAATTTGCCCAGGCTTTCTGTTCTGTTCTAGGCATCTGGTAATGACTAATTGAGTCTTTGATCTCACTCAGTATGAGATGGGATGGGAATCAATGATCATGTTTTCAAGTTTATTTGTTGCATTTACTACAGTGTATTATGAGATGCATTTTGCGTTTCAGTTTTACTATATGAAAAAGAGAAGGGCTTAGGATATCTCTAACATATTAGTGCATCAGTGTGTTTGTTTATACTTGTTTCCCTATCTGCCAAACTCCATTCTGTTTTTGAAAGACTCCTGCTGCACTGGAATTTTGGAAAACCCAGCAGATCACAAAAACTGTAATTCATGGAGTTTTTTTAAATCTTTTAGTACTTCTGCAAAAGTACATTTTTATGAAGCAAGTTGATTTAATATGCACCGACTTTTGTGCAGTAAATTTTTAATGAAGTGGCTATTTTTGCTTGAGCTTAGCAGAAGGTCAGTTAAAAAGAAAGTCTGTAAATCTCTTCAGTCACATCCACTGTAATGGTCTCATGTATTACTGATATGCTAATGAAGTCTAAGAAGTTGACCAAGAGAGCTGGGAAATCATAGCAGATATTACAGGCAATATTGCAAGCCATCATTATGGCTACTAGGAACAGTGATAGAGGGGAAGTCATCAAAAATCTTTTATATAGTCAAATACGCGTATTCCAGAAAAATACTTGTTGTGGTAGAACAGAACTTTGGTACTGAGGGCTTAGAGCAATTTCCTCCCTTCTAAGATATTGTAATTTAGGGTTTAGTAGAAATAATCCATCCTGGTTTGCATTTCTAGGAGGCAATTTACACTTCCAGTAAATCTGGAAAACCACTGGATCCAAATGTTATGTCTAAGGCTGCTGATAGTGCAGAAGGGATGAAGTCAGCCTTGGTTTTTCCTGTCATCCAATAAAAAGGTTCTATTCACACATATGCTGCTTTGTTCCTCAAAGTTATTGACTGAAGAGACAACATCGCTCTTTTCTGCTTTTGTGTCATATTAATATATTGTTCAATTTTCCCCTGAACCATAGAGGTAGTATTTTGTTCTAGTATGTTTTTAAATCCTCTTCTCTAGCTTTTGTCCTGGCAAAGGTTAGGGCCTTGTACAGTTGGTGGAATTAAATTCCCTTAGTGGTTTTACTGAACTTTGTTTTCTGTAGTAATTTTTAAGAATACTTTCTAAGAATAAATCAATGAACTTGGATAAGAATATTCTATTCTCCTATACCTTTGTTGCAAGCTGATTTTCGTTGAGCTGGTTTTATTACCTCTCTGCATATTCATGTCTTCAGATAGAATAATTTTGCTTTTTTTATCTGACATAAAAGTATTATTTGCTTGTGTCCTTTAAATTATAAATCAAAATCAATACAGTAGAAAGATGTGTAAATGTCATTTGAACAATATTTCAGTAAACTTGAACATATGTATTTATACATAAAAATGGAACTATACTATGCACTTGTTAGTTTTTGCTTGATCATCTTCAAGTAATTGTTGAGTCTTCTACGGGTTTCTCAAAACAAATTATGTAAAGGTTGCTTTTTTTTAGAATTCTTCCTTGACATGACTGCCCTTGTATCAGCCAGCCTATTTGTAGCATGTCTTGTATCTTTTTTCTTTTATACTTGCTCATTCTTTAAACTTCTCTTTCAAGTTACTTCTTATTCAAAATGGTGAACATAAGAACATTACAATGTTCAGCAACTCATTTTCTTTTTATACTTTTCAGAAGAAGCATTCATGCTTCTTTAATTTCATTAAACATTGTCCAGTGATCGTATAGTGAGCTGTTAAAATAGCTTGTAAGTCTTCAAGAGTAGTGTCAAGTGACTGCACCAAGTTAATGGTGAAGCTAATGTGTTTTATAGTATTTTATAGTATTTTATAAATGATTAAATATTCACAGTATGTAAATTAATTGTTGCAGGAAAAGATATTTTTTGAAGTCTAACTTTGAGAGGCAAACAGTAAGGGACATATGACCTCTGCAATTGATTCAGGGTATTTTAGGTATTTAATTCGTGGTTTTGGTTTTTTTTTTTCCATTGTATGCTAAAGTTTTAGTTTTTACTTTTGTAATACTAGAAGTAGATTTAATTCACTGTTACAGTACATGAATTAAAGATACCTTTTTACTTTGAAGTATAACAAATCCTGTTTTCTAAGTGCTCTTAAATCAGCAGGAGGAACTTTCATTGTGGCTAATGAGCTTACAGATATGACAGTTCCTGAAGATTTATATAATTAAAGCTGTCTTTTCTTTTAAACATAATGACTTTCCTCCTTTTCTGTTAGAATTCCAGACAAGAAATATTTTGGTAATTCAGTACAATTTACTAATTTCATATTTTATGGTACTATAAAGATTTATATTGCGTTTATGCAGGCTGCTGTTTTACTTGATTGACTCTAATTTACACAGACCTTACAGGTAACAGTGTATTGAGTCTTTTATATTGTAATAACACTATAAAGCTGCAGATTTTCCTTTCTCTGAAAGACATTAACTCATCACAGCTTTATAAGTAACATATCCACTTTCATTTTTTTGAAACTTCATTTTTTTTAATAGATAATTAATTTCACTTCAAAATAAAAAAAGCTAGGAACAAAATTGGAAATGTGAAGTTTAAACTATATTAATGAAGAATAGGACACCCCCACCTATAAAACTTAAAAATCTTAGGGCAGCATGAAAGAAAAATAGTAATATATATGCTATAAAAATTCTATATGTTGTAAGGAAAGGGTATTTTTCTTATTAGAGAATTACTAAGTTAATGAAAAATTTCTCAGTACTACTGAATAATGTATTTATGCTATGCATTGCTTGGGTTTTCATTTGGGTCACAAATTCACAGGCTCTTATTTTCAGGCCATCAGGATTACATACTCTGTAAGGGAAAAATGTGGCTATCTGCTGAAATACAAAAAATATCAAATGAGTTACACAGAAATCAATTGCAAGAGAAGCCTTTAAATGGTGGAAAAGGCAATTAAAAAAAAAAAGCTGAATGCATTGTGCAGATGTATAGACCCTTGAAGGTGAGAAAGCTTAATTTTAATGAGTAAAAGGTGCTGAAAATGCATTTAGATGTACATGTAAGCTTGTGTATCTTGCTACCTATAACCTCAGGGAGTAAGAGTGACGATATTGGGTAGAAGACTGATAAATGTAGACACTTTTAAACTTTTTAAGTTTTTAAACTTTTTAAACTTTTATTTTTAACTCTACTAGACTGATATTCATTGCCATTCCATGCTAAGAGTTCATTCTGAATCATTATTAACCACTCTCAATGCATATTCAAAACAGTTTGCTATTAAAAATCATATCCTAAATTATCTGCGAGTATACAACATGCTGCCATCAGCTCAGCACTTTGTGGTCCCTAAGGAAGCAGGTGGTGAGGCTCAAGAACTCTTCAGCAAGGAAAGCTGCAACTGATGCAAGAGTCTTCTTTCTGCTCCCTCCTCTGAATTTAATTTCTTCTTTTATAAGATGGTTTTGTCTCTTGCCAGATCTTGGTCCACCACTGTACCATATCACTGTGTGCTGTGCAACACTGGGGGACCTTGATCCCTGTGCTTGGGGCTGGTGCCGTATCCTGTTGCTTGGCCATTTTTTCCTGCTTGCCTTAGTAGCTGCTTCTTTCTTTCAGTAGCAGCTCAGTAATGATTAACTGATAATCAGTGAATTGTCATTTGGATGTTTCTGTTTTCAGCTGTTTCTCATATTAACAATTTCTGAGCTTAAACTGTGCATTATAAAAGGGATGGGGTGTCAGACTGCATTTCTCCCAGGAGGCTCTTGAAGTTTATAACAAGCCCAGCGCTCCAGGCTTCTTGTGGAGGTAGTATAGGGCATAGTTGCTGGAAGATCTGAGGCCTCATACTACTGATGATAGTAACATGGTGAACTGGGTACAAAAATGCATCCACATCACCTACCAATTACACTACAGGAGTGTGCTCATATTTGAATTCAAAATAGGAGACAAAAGTCCTACTTAACTGCTTTTCTTCATGTGTGCAACTGAAATCTGCTCTGGCTACAGGAGGGATAGTCTGAGTGCTAAAGAGCCAATGGCACTGTCAGAGCTTTGGGGAAAAAAGGTCTCAAAAAGAGTGTTGTATGCACCTTAGGCACACACACACACAATGAAGAAAGGGGGAAAAAAAAGGCAAGAAAGCCAGAAAATGGCTGTATAGACAAGGGAAATCATAATTTTGGGAGAAGAAAACCCCATAAATACTATATTTTCAGTGCTGTGTGACACTGAGTATATCCAAGTAGATCTCATACTACTGTTAGTGGATATTTCAGACCTCTGCTGGTGTTTACAAAAACACTCAATACTTTTCCTCTGCAATATTTCTTTGTTAGTGCTCTAAATCCACCTGAAAATATGGGTGGGTTTTTCCTTGTTTGTTATTGGGCTTTTTTGGCCATGTTTTGTCATTTAACTTTACTTTTAAATGTTGCATTGATAATATGTTGACAATTTTAAGGAATTTTTCAGTACACTCAATCAGTCCAGTATGATTTTCAGATGGCAAAACCAATATATTTCCAGATTTTTCTTTAATAATACGGTATATTTTTTTGTATCAGGCTAGCGGTCAGTTTGTTACTGTCACTATCTCAGAATTAAGGGGCCAGAGTAGCACAAGGGAAGCAAAATACCTGTAGACAAGAGCAAGAGCATCATGACTGGGAGGAGATGGCAGCATCCAAGCAAATTGTCTTAGAGGGTGGGCACAAAAGAGGTCTGAAATATTGACTGATGCAAAAAGTAGCAAAAGATTTGCAGCAAAGAAAATGAGAGAACATGCAAGTATTGCTTCACTTTGGAGAATTAGTTCTAGTATTTAAAATAAAACAGGTATAGTTTCAAAGCTAGATTTAATATTGTTTTATTTTTAAGTAAGAATAATGACCTGGGAATGGGAGAGAGGGGACTGAAGATTCTCCACAGAAATTTTTTGAAAGAAAAATATCAGAGTACTATATTCTCATACTGTAAATACCAGTTTGATATTCTGCATCCTGAGATAACTGAGATAAAACTAGAAGTTTAGTAAAAACATTTTTTACCAAGTTTTGCTGTGGCTATAGTAATGTTCTGTACTATAGAATATTTAAGAAACTGAAAAAAGAATGATTTGAGCAATTTCTTATCCCTTTATCTGACTTTATCGATATGAAGGTTTATAGAGGAAAGAATAATCCAACACAGAGATTAATGAGAGTAGAATAAAATAAAAATGAATTTATTGGTAGCTTTGGTTATTAATTCTTTTCTTTTTTTTCAGTCCCATGAAATCTGTGTTGAATTCAGTAAAGCACTTGATCTTATGTACAATGGGAGAATATTAATTAGAATAAAAAGTAGAAGAAGCAAAGTACTGTCCTAAAAGTAACATGGTAAAAAAAAAAAGTGGTGTTGCACCAATGAGCGTGTCTGACACAGGATTAGATAGTTTACCTGATGAGAGGGGGATCAGATGGTCATCACTTAGTGATCCTGAGGAAGCAGAATAAAATAAATAAAAATCAATAGCATGAAGTACAAGATCATGCATCTTGATACTGTAATAAGGGCTTTAGTCAAGAAAAAAAGGATATTTTATTGTAAGTTAATCAGATAAGGGATTCCCAGAATAAGTGGAGAAATTGTAATGCAAAAATTAAAGGGCTGGTGAGTCATCACCTGAAACTCTGTGTAGAAATGTTTGAAAACAGAAGCAGGTGAAGAGGCTTCTGGGATAATTATGATATTAGAAAACCAGATTCAGAAGAGGAAGCCCTAAGAATGAAGTTGTTTTAACCATGAAAGGCAGATGGTGAGAAATCTAATTATTGCTTACAAAAATAGCAGGAGCCTTTCTGGAACAGGGCTGTGAGAGCTTAGGGGGTATGAGCGGGTGTAAGTAGGAGATTGTTTAGGCACATGTGCATTGTATTCTGCAAACAACGTGGCTTTGTTGGCTCACTGACATTCAGAACCCCAGGGTTTGACTGTTTTTTAACTAGTGTATGAGTTCTGTACTTGAGTTTGGCTTGGGTTTATTTCTGAATCCTTCCAGGATTAGAGGTTGAAGTTAAGGAGTTTTTTTTTTTTCATTTTCTGCCATTCTTCTATGTCCCTTCAGATATTATACTGTGTCTTTCAGAGGCACAAAAGAAAAGGTTGGCAATTATTTTATATGATCCTTTTTTGGAAGAGCTGGTTATATTTAGAGGTTTGATTTTTTCTTTTTTTTTAATCTGTTTTCACTAAATTGAAAGTTGCAAAGACAGTAGTACCAAACTCAATAGCAGCATTTTGTGAACTAGCCTTTATTTGAGGCTATCATCAGATATATAGTCCTAAAGGAAAATGTATCTAATAGTTATACACTGCTGAAATCAAAGGCATGCTGAAATCTTAACCTAAGATCATGACAGAGGGAAAAAACCTCTTCAGGACAAAATAGAGATATAACGATTTTTAATCATATATGTTTGAAATATTAAATGTTAAATGTTGAATGTCAAAAAACCTGAAGTACTAGAGTGAAAAACTGGCTTTGCTGGAAGCAAGAGCTTGAAAATGTCTTGTATAGAATCTGTTAATCAGCTCTAGACACTGAATTATTTTGCTGGGTTTCTCATCTGGGTAAGAGAATGTAGCTGTTACTCAGCTGCTACCTGCAGTTGGTGCAGAGGATTTTTTGGTGGGTTGGGCTTTAGTATTGTTTTTAAATCAGTTGCCAGCTCTTATAATTTTGACATTGTGTACTATATATACTGTATGTACTGTATGTACATGTCACATTAATTTATATATAGGCATCATTATGAGCTCTTATGCAAGGTAAATGGTCTTGTGAAGAGTCCCATCAATAGTTAGTCACAAGTTGTTGTATTCTGTGTTCCTTAGCATCTTTCTAAGTAAATGAGTGACTTATAATGGTGTGTGCCTAACCCTCAGATGCTTCTCATGACTGCAGAAGTATGACTTTCTATTAAAATCAGCTTTGTTTCTGGGGCCAGTGAAGACTGAAACATGTCTTAGTCAACATTGTCAGCTTCTAATTTTGGCTATGCTCCTCCAAAAAGCAGGTTTTTTAACTACTGAAGCCAACTGACCTAACTGGTGATGATTTTGGCTTACCAGTTGCTGAGTCAAAATGTGCAAGTCTAACATACAATTGAGAAACTGTTTTTTAAGTAACCAGAGGCCTTTAAAAATGGTGATTATAAAGCAATTTATCACATTGCCATGGATCATTTTATAGTTGTCTTAACCTTTCTGCTATGAATGGGATTGTAGTTGCTATGCAGTATTTTACTCTGGTTATTTGGGGACTCAGGGTTTTATCAGAGAAGGATTTGTTTATTCCATGTATTTTATGTTTTCTCTCATAACTATTTCGTGGATGAAATGATGGATCCCCTACAGATCCTAGTAATATCATAGGTACACAGGCTTCCTCCAAGGAGGTTTTTTTTTAAGATGAAGATGAAAGTAACTATAACTTTACAGATATTTACAGTAAATTATGAATTAAATAAATAATTAAAAATTTTTAAAAAATCATTAGACTAGAATTCACAGAACCTTCTTACATCTTTATATATTGCTCATATCAAACTTAAATAAATGGTAAGTTGCCTTCAGAAATAATAAAAAATAAATTTTAACTGATGGCAATAGCATAGATCTAAGATAGAATACATGCTGACTATCCTCAGATTACTCTGGTCATCTTGCTACTTCAATGAACTATTTACAGATCAAGCATTCAACTTTACATTGCTTCAAATTGATTAAAGTTGTATCTCTCTTTTCCTGGCAAAGAAAATTTACACTTTTTCTTCACCCTTATATAAATCCTCGATGTTTCAGCTCCACTCCTTTGTTTTTCCTAAGTCCCTGTGTTGCTCTGTTGTACCATCTCAAATGCTTGGTAAGTACTTTTGCTCCAACAAATTCTGCCGTGTTTCTTACCATACATAGTGCTTTAAAACAAGGAAATTGAGGTTTAGCTCTCATGCATAACTGTTTAATAGCCCTATTTTCTATGTTTGAGAATCTTATTTTCTTCATGTTCTTTCATAAAAATGTTTGTATTTTCTGTTTTAACAGAATGAGATGGAGAAAAGCTTTGTAGTTCTTAGAATATCTTAAAAACTTGTTCTTTGGTTAATCAGAAAGAGATAGACTGGCATATGTATATCTCAGGTTACTTAAAACAGAGCATTAATTGCAATGCAAAACCTTGGGCATAAAAACAAATGAAAATACAACATTCAAACAGCTTACACCTAGTGAGACTAAAGAATCTACATAAATGAGGAGAGCTGAACATTGTAGAGTGACCTCCTCATCTTGCATTGTAATTTGTTCAGTGTGCTTTTATTTCAGAATTAACAATGTAGGATTCTGACTTGGATAAGGTTTTAATTCTTGCACTTTGAAAACGATTGTTTTTGTTTCGTGTGTTAACAGAATGAATATTCTGTGTTTTAGTCTCAGCAGAAAACCTGGAGAAGAGCCTCAAGCATATGGAGAGGCAACTTCAACAGCTTGAGAAGGATTTGCAGACTTTTCCAGTTCCTGAAGATAAGCACGATAAGTTTGTAGCAAAAATGTCAATATCCTTTAGAGCACTCTTAAAAAACAAAACAAATGAAAAATCCCTTAGTAATTTAACTACGTTGCTTTAAATTTTAAATTTCTTTCCATAACTTCTATCAAGTTTATAGCATATATTTTTGAAAAATATAACTTGTTTTTCCTCTCAAAAACTAAATACATGAGCAGTCCAATTAAAGGGTTCCTCTGAAGTGGAATGAACGAGGAAAAAATGCTTACCATTGACTTTTACACTGTATATGAGTTTCTTAACATAGTGAAAAGAAGGTATAATAGGAATGTTAAGCACTCTAGTGTAACATGGTATTTTTACATCAGTCTCTTAGAAAAATGTTTCTGTCACCCTGTTTGTTTTCTAGTGTATGCATTACCATTGTGAATGGTTTTGTACATTAAACTACAGAACTAGAAAATTTCTCTTATTTCAAAAGCAATTTTCATACCCCATGAAATCTGTTTTCTGGTGTTATTTTTGCCAAAATTCTTTTTCTCCTATTTGTTCCAAATCATGCAGCCAACTTCACTGCCTGTCTTTCATCAGAACACCTTGTGACATGAAGATAATTAATTAAGCTGGAAAAAACCCCATTCTCCCACTTAAAGCCCTCTAGGAAATGCTGGCCATATATGCCTGGCGCCAAGACTAATCTGGAAGCAGAAATATGAGCAGACAGGTTTAAATTTGCTCTGCAGGCATGGTTAGGTTGTTACCTAGCTGGAAGACTGCTTCGTTATATACAAAGGCTGGGGGACTCAGGAGCCCTCTTGATTCATCTCATCCTATTACACGAGCCATGGCAAGTGACCCTGAGGCCAGGTGGATGTACTGGTTCTTCCTGCGAGGGCCAGTCCTGTCTTCATTGGATGCACTGCAGCCCAAGTGTTTGCAACTTAGCTTCAGGCCTTCTCTGGCCACTGTGGCTTATCTTAACCTTCCAGTGTCATTACTAATTTTTTGTAAGGCTGGGTATTTTGTTGTTGAGTTTGTTCTGTTTTATTGTTGGTGGTGATGCCTTTTTTCCCCAGCTCAATATGTTTTTGGGAGATAGGTTGCAGCCCACCAGCATGGTGTCTCTACAGTATAGAACATAAGTTTGTTCCTGAAGAAACTGACAGTGTAATAGAGAACTAGGAGATGGGTTCTGAAGGCAAGAGATAAAATATTGCAGGAAGTTAGAGGAAAATATATCCATGAGAGCTTTTGGAGAATATTGCTAGAACTTATAAAGTCTGTGCTTTGTTTGAAAAATTATATGTAGTCCAGGAAGTTAGGAATGGGAAGCACTTGCTAAAAAATCTAAACTATGAAAAAGGACACACCCTTCTTTATCTGTTAGAATAGAATAGACTATTTCAGTTGGAAGGGACCCACAACAATCATCTAATCCGAAATAGTTACGATACAGGCTCTTCAAATACCCTCTAACTTCTTGCATTTTTTAGCTAAGGACTAGATTTTGAAGGAACAGGTAGTATACAGCTTTCCTTGGATATGTAGTTATAAAAAAAGATAAGAACTAAATTAGCAAAATTCAGTTGAGAATAAGTGATTCCTCCCAAAAATCTAAGAAGGAAAGCAAGAGGAAAGTGGATAAATAAAGATGTAATTTATACACATTATACGCTAATACCAAACATCTAAAATCCAAATATGGTTATGTAGGATACCTCATTTCCCTTTGTGTTACTGACAGTTTGGGCATTTATGAAACTTCTTGGCAGAAATGAGTTGAATACTGTGATAAAAAGTTATAAATTGTATTTAAGACAGAGTAAGTCGGCTGACCTTGTCAATAAGTGGCATAAACTCTTTCAGTGATTGAAATTCCTTCCCCATATATAGAGGCCATTAGAGCAGTTTACTGATCACTTAAAAAGGATAGTGATCATCTTACAAAATGCAAAGGAGGATCTACACTTTGTCTTTTTCAGGCATCTTAAAAGCTCTAATCCTGCCAGAGAAGACATGGATTATCAGTGTCTGTCAAGAAGATAAGTCATAGCCATAAAGTTGAATTTGTTCTTTGCATCAGTTTTCTCTAGGGAGAACTTCAGTTGACCCTACTGTGTAATATTTTAAATAGAAGGATGATGTTAAATGACGGAATCAGTATAATTCTTTTTCTTGATATAAAATAAATAACAATAAATCTGCAGGAGTAAGCAGTGGCCACAAAACATTTGAAAAAAAATTAAAATTAACTCAAATATAAACTTAATGGACTACAGATTCTTACATGAACTAAGCTAGCTGAAGGCGCAAAGTAATCATACAATTGAGGAATCATAGAATAATTTTGGGTTGGAAGGAATCTCCAGGATCTCAAGGGGTTTCAAGCCCTCTGCTATAGACAGGAAAACCTTTCACTAGACCAGGTCAAAACTGAAAAGAAGCCCACAAGTTTTTTGGAAGGGCTACAAGAAGGATCTGCAAGTCAGGCTTCTCCACCAAAAAAACTGATGAAGACTAAATACAAAATGATCTTGTATTAATTGGAGATAAAATGTGATGGAGGAGAGTAATTTGTGTTTTGTAAAGAGAAACCGTTCTTTGCAGGTCTTTGCAACATGCAGATAAAGGTAAAAAGTCAGTAGAACATAACTGAATTTCCATCCATGTTTCAACAAGGTGTTTTAACCAAAATTTATAAGGAAAGAAATTTTTTAGGTTAAAAAGTGCTTTGATTACTTTTTTTTTTCTGAATTAATATATTTGAAAAAAATCCTCACTTTAGAGGGAGATTCTGGCAGACGCTGACAAAGCAGCAAGTGAACTTCAGTGATTATAGACTAATAGATCTGAAGGAGAAACACTGTGTTAGAACAAATCCAGTTGAGAACAAGCAGAAAATATAAACAACAAGTTATTATAAAAATCAGCAATACTCTTACATCATCTACCATAGACCATATCTACTGATGTGGCAGAGAATGGTGGCAGTGAGCAGCAACTGGCAATAGGTTATGCAGAAGGAATGAGTAATAGGGTAACATTCTTATGGTGGGAAATCAAAAAAGTTAAGAAAATACAGTAAAAATACTTGTAATTTTGTGTCCCATACAGAAGGAAAGAGAGGAGTATATTCTTCGTGTCTTTAAATAACCGTGGGTTCATCCCATGTGAAATACTGTCCAGCAGGTTAAAACATACTAGCAGTAATGTTTTCATGGACAACAGACAATTAAACTGAAAACGTGAATGAATTTCATAGAAGGCCTAGTCGGGTGGCTAAAGATTGTATGTCAGGAACTATTAAACACAGTAGCCCAGAGGCAGCTTTTGCTCAGAAGAATGACTAATTTACAGACTGCTAGAAACTGAATACTACATCACTTGAATTATCATGCTGCATTTATCAAGTTTCCTTTCCTCCTTGTTTCCCCTAATTGTTGGGTATTGACTGCTGTCAGAAACAGGCAAAATAAATATTTGGTCTTACTTGGAGTAAATCAGTAGAGGTAAAACCAACTGACCTTAAACCATATGCTGAAGTCAATAATGCACATTTTATTTAACAGTAAATGGGGGTGGGTAGGGGGAAAGGAAGGGGGAGATGTAAAGCATGAGATAGTCCCTACATGTGGATCCAGTGGCATGCTGTTAGTCTTTCTTCACTTTGGGCTTCTTGGTGGTGGTGTGTCCTGAGGTGTTTCAAAACTTTTCACTATTTGTACATTTTAGCAAACAAATGAATTAATGCTCATTGACTATGCAATTCTCTTGCTGTTAGTCCCCTGCTCAGTCTTTCCCTCGGTTTGAGTCAGTGCGTTTCTAGGTTCAGTGGATTGTCATCTTCTCCTGCCAGAATCACCTTCTACCCAACTGCAGCTGATTTCAGCACAGTTACTGAGTTGGCTTTCCTTATGGACCAGAAGTTCTGCATTCTTTGTGTCCATTGTCAGTAATGTATTCTTCCCATTTTTGTTCCTTTCCTCTAGGTCTGAGATAACACCCTGACAATAGTAGCACCTTTACCTTATCTTGAGTTCCTGTCACAGTGGCTTAATTTATAATCCTTAGGAGGCATATTTGGGGAGGGGCATCTTTAGTGGTCACAGTTGCCATCTGTCCCATACCTTGGGGTGATCTTTGCTTCACCAGTGATATTTGTATTTGCAGTTGCTTCTTCACACAGATTTCCACAGTGGGAATTTTTGTGTGGATGCCTTAACTAGGGTGTGCTACCCAGATCTCATCTCTGCCAGGTTAGAAACATCCTGTTGCTCCCTTCTGTGCTTATCTTATGGCAGTGTCCTTCTGTGGCTTAAAGAGTGTTTGAGACAGGCAACTGTGCTTTTTAAGTCCTTACACCAGCCATACTATATATTTCATTCATTTAGACTATTCAAATACAATATTTTGAGTAGTAAATGAACAGAAGTAGTTTACCCACACCTATTACCTGACCCAGCAGATGGACAGCAATTTCTAAACAGCATAGTTGCATATGGTTTCTAGTCATGTCTGTGAACACACTAATTAAAGCAGCTCACTTTAGAAAAACAGGAACTTCAATAAATTACGAAGCAGAAAAGGTTTGATGTAAAGGTTAGATAATCCTGCTCAGCATGATGAAACCTGGACCTGTCTTTACTTTTATTCCTATGACAAGGAAAGCTGAATGGTGATGATATCTTGAAAAGCATGCAGCTCATAAAAAGAAACCAGCAGGAAGTCTTAAAAAGGAAGGATAGTGCTTTGTAGAAAATAATTTTTCATCCTGAGTACAATTAAGCTCCATGGACAAGCAGGCCATTACATCCTGTCGCGAAATATCACAACCCAAAGCCCCCTAATGAACTGATTAGCATTCTTGTTTCTTTAGGAAGTCAGAGACATGCACAGTTGGTTCACTCCTTTATTGACAAAGTCTGTAATTATGAATATTTCTCCTATATATTAGATTGTGTTAATTTGTGAGCCATCGTGTGTATGCTAGCTGAAAAGAAATGGTTATTATCCCAATTCTTCTGTTTCCTTTAATTAGGGAAGTCAAAGAATATTGAATTGATATTGATCTAACATATTAAATCCATCGAGTGAAATGTTCCATAAAAAGTACAGTGAACAAAATACACTTGTACATTCAAAATAAAAATTTAGTCGGTTTATGGAGAGTATTTAAATTGCATATTAAAAGTTTAATTAAGTGATTTAGTCAACATGCTCTTTATCAGTACAACTCCCATCTTCTGATTTTCCAAGCAGCAGCTGAGAAAGTTTGAGCTTACTGATATAAGTAGTGTTGATGGTGTTCTTTTACAGAAACTTATGGAACTAATGCTTGAGAGACAATCAGTTGATTGCTGCCTTTCAGCTAGGAAAAAAAATCCTTTCTTTTGATCAATTAGCTGTTCCTTTTGAACAGCTTTTGATTTGTTGACATTGCAGAAAGGGGAGGAAGAAACAGCACTTAAATGAGTCAGAGCCTTCACTACCAAATGAGGTAGAAGCAGCCCATTTCAACTGCAGGGAAGGGACTACTTGCTGCCTCCGAACTGTTGGTTACTTAATTGACCTCATAGTTTGAAGTTCCCCCTGTGCAACATAAACTGAATTTGTAAGATGTCCTTGCATCCTAAGAACTTTGCAGATTACAGGACCTGAGCTCTTCAGGTAAAAAAGAGGAAGGTGTATGTTGCTCTTTGGTAGAGGGTCAAGATGTTAACTGTGTGGACAGGTAATGAGACAGGGCTTTGGCAACCAATGTAAATTTAATTTAAGTCTATAATTTTTTTAATATCTAGTCTGGACTTGAAGCATGTATTACAGCTAGCACTGGTTTTACTTGTATATGATATATACACAGTGGATGAAGCAGCTTTGTGTGATACGAATACCTGCCAATTTTTTTGAGTATTATAGCATAGAGATAAGTAGGAGTGAATCAAGGAAAAGGTATTACTTGACAAGCACTCTTCAGAAGGAACTAATTTAAAAATATAAACATTTCTATGTGTTTCTTAAACTGCTATTTCAGATGAAGAATTTTTCTGTTGAACTTTGATATATGTATATAAAAAGAAGTCTCTCTGTCCTGTATTTTCCAGACAATTGCAATTATTTTCCCAAAATGTGGGAAATCCTTAATAGAGTCCTACAGCATTCACACCACTTGCTCTTAGTAAAAAATAATTTGTTGAAATGGTTCAAAGTGATCTCAAAGTATTTTTGCATCAGCCTTCAAAAGGTTTGCCATGTTTTGTGGAGACTGTTGTCATCTAGTATAGTGACAGTCTCAGTTCCCTTTTGAAGGTTCTGCTAAAATACAAGTAGTGAATATTGGGGTCTTTTAAGGGAGTGTTTGGTAGAGATTAACGTTATTTATTATCTTTTCTGAGAGTAAGAGCTGCTTTTACTTGGCTTGATATGCTGCACTATATTAGTATTTTATATAGCACAATGTATACGACATCATCTGTATAAACTTCAGACAAGCAATTCACTGTGAAAAGAGCTGCCAGAATATGCAAGACCAAACATACAGCTGTTAGAAATTTTGCCACAGATCTTGTCTCAGCCATGCAATGCTGTCCTGTTACATTCATTAGCAGAATGATCTGTAGTCCAATGGTTCCAAAAAGGCAGTCCATGAAGTGAAGCCACTTCAGAAAAAGTTAACAAATACCAATCTTCTTGATTTCGTTTTCTTCCCACCTGTGTTTCAGCTCAGCTGTACTTCTGTCTTCATTCATCCAAAACCAATGAATTGTGTAGGTGATAATGCATATGTATCAGCCTGTTCATAATAATTACAGTTGGGATTGCTGTACTCAGTAGTATTCCCTGTTGTTTCCAGTTTAGCTAGAGTTGGCTAACAAAAGCCATATTTAAGGAGAAAAGGAAGAGGAGTTATTAAAAATACCTAAATTGAAGCACAGTCTCAGTAGAATGCCAACAGCTTAGGGGTATCCCATAATGCACCAGATGGAAAATAAAAATCTCAGGATTCATCATGTCTGGCATTGAAACACTAGATAGCAAAACATCTTGCCAGAAGACTGTATTTTGTGTTTAAAATTATGCATCAGATATTCAAGAGGAGTCAGTTTTCAACAGTATAAAATTAACCAGCTTGTATGGACTCTATTAACATAGCTGTAATTTTAGCTGTGTCTTGAAGAATATCACAGAAATTTTCTCTCACCTCCCCCACTCCCTAGGTTTTCTTTTTAGGATATTTTCTGGAATTTATCAGATGAAGTCTACATTTTACTGATAATTTCAACCTTTTGTTTTTGTTTTTGCTTCCTAGAAAACTAAAAATACAGGAATGTTTAATATCTGGCATTTATTTAGGGAGACAGCAAAACTAATTTATCTAATTTTCCTTTACCCCTTCACTCTGTGGAAATAAGCACACTCATAATTGCAAAAAAAACCCCTGTATTTTTTTCATAAGATCTGTTAATAGTCAAAGAATCACAAATAATATGTATCCTAAATTTTTGGATCAAAATTAAACCAGACATAGGAATTATTTTTTCTATTTTCACTCTTTTTTGTTGTTTTGGTTTGTTTATGTTTTTGTGAACTGGTGACATTTCTTTTGATGTTCCTAGCTTGTGTTTAGTCACGTCTTGTTTCTCAAAATCCTTTTTTGTATAGTCCTTGGGCAGCATTTATAGACAAACCTCTCATCAACTTTCTTTGCTTTCCTATCAATAGCTTTTTAAGAGTCTTAATAATTTTTTAAGATTCTCAAGTCTGAAGATCAGTTACTTGTGTGCTGTGCTCATCTTGGGAGCTGAGTAAAGGAGATTCAAATTGATGTAGAAGAAAAGAGGGCTGGCAGCATCAGTTCTCTTTGAGCTGTTGCCAGCCAGTCAGCACAGGCAGTCTGAAGCTGCTTACGAGCTGCATCTTGTGAAGTTACTAAAAGCATGAAAAGAGGCTTGTACTGGCAAAAGAGCCATGTTGAGCAAGTCTGAAAGTAGGTGGTTGAGGGGTGATGGGAGATGTATCTTTTAAAATTGTTGAAATCTTGACTTTAGTTAGTCCTTTTTCACCAGACTGTTGTAAGGGAGACTGTTTTGCACTTACAGATTGTAGTTCTACTGCAGATTCAGCTAGTAGCCATTAGTGACTAATTAGAATATTGTGAAAGTGCATTATTTCTCCCTTCCTGCACATATCTGAGATCATTATTGTGTGAATTTTTGGCTTGGATTCTAAATCACAAAAACTTGGTCCATGAACTTCTTACTTGTTATTTTTAAAACAACCTTAACAAACCAGAAGGACACTTAACAGTGCAACTGAAATGCACTTCAGCTTCTAAGCAAATCTAAAAAAAGGAGTGCATTGCAAAAAACCTGGAGAGTGAAAACAGTCATTCAAATGTGAAATGCTAATATGTGGTTACTAGTGGAGTTCCCCAGGGCTCAGTATTTGGGCCAGTCCTGTTCAATATCTTTATTGATGATCCAGATGACAGGATTGAGTTCACCCTCAAGCAAGTTTGCTAACAATACCAAGCTGGGTGGGAGTGTGGATCTGCTGGAGGTAGAAAGGCTCTGCAGGGGGATCTGTGCAGCCTAGGATGATGGACTGAGGCCAGTGGTATGAAGTTCATTAAGAAAAAATGCCAGGTCCTGTGCTATTCTGTTGGTCTAGATTTTCATGCACTTGATTAAAAATTCTGTGCTTCAGAAAGTGGCCATAGTGTATTTAGTCTGTAATAGAAAGTGTACAAACACAGTAAATTCTCTTTTACAGCAGTTGAGGTGGACAATTGAGTGTAAAGATAAAATGACTATTTCTTGTCTTTTGTTGCATTTACTACAGCAGGAAAATAATGGAACATGAATATTTGTTTAACTACCATTCCATTGAAGAACACACTTCCTGATGTTGCCCAACATAAGGAAATGACCACCTAGAATATTTTATCTTTGAGCTTCTGTGGCAAACTACATTATTGAAAGTCATGAATAAACACAGGGGGTTTTATTTAATATGCAATATTTTTATGCTGTTTATAAATGGTTTATCTTTTATATAAGTAGTTTTATTGTTTTCACCTCTAATTTAATTAAGTTGTATTGACATTGCAAATAGCCTTAGAAAAAGCATAAATACCTGATGCAGCCTTCAGGAATAGAAATAAATGCATTGCTGTTGCAATTAAACTTTTTATCTTTTATGATTTTTACTTTTAATACTGCTTATCAATATTTCTATTTTTACTCTAATGTTAGTAGGAACTATAGTATTTATTGATAACGTATTCCGGTTAATTATTGGTATCTATACCTAAATTCCATGAAAATTTTAATTTATTTACCTAAGCATTTAGCTTCTATAAGGAGACAGTGATACTAAATAAACTAAATGGGTGCTTGAAGTTAGATTAGTTACATACATTTCATTTCATAAGAAATTATGTAGTAATTAATCTTAAATTTAAAGTGGTTGAGATATTTTGATGAAAGTCCCTGAGTTTATTCCTAGGCCTAGTATCCACAGTAAATACTTGGAAGCAGATACAACATGGAAGGAATTGTTTTGGTCCTTATTTGAGGAAGTAAAAAATGCCTATGACATACAAATCAATGTTAAGTGAAAGCAGTGTGTTTGGTTGGATTCACTGAGTCTTCTTGCAGCCTTAACATCAGTGCACAGCTTCCTAGTTTATGCCAAAGAAGATTTTCAGAAACTTTCACGGATGCATGAGAATATGGAAAAAATCTATCAGAATGTGATGGGCTATTATGCCATTGACCTGAAGAAAGTTTCGGTGGAGGAGTTTTTAACGGACTTGAACAACTTCAGGATGATGTTCATGGTACAATATGTTTGTTTTATGCCCAATGTTTCTTTGAAGTTACATTTTGTAACCTTATCTATATGTATGAATTTGGATAATAAGCTGATTTGTATCACATCTGGTTTCTTATAGCTTAACTTACTGACTACACTCTTGCAGGAATATTGCAGGAGCATGAGTTTTGTTACAAAATCTGGAGGAGGAATCCAACTAATGCCTATATAGATCTGTAGAAAGATTCACTTAGTCATTTTGCCACCTACTCCTCATTGCAGCCTGATCATTACAACTTACCATTACAACACACGTATTTAAGTTGCATGCATGTTTCCCAGTCTTGTTTGGTTTTACTTGATTGGTTGGCTTTTTTAATGATTTCAGACAGGTCTGGAGATATAGGTGGAGAAAATTGCATCTTTTACAGGTACTGAGAAACAGTTTGATATTCATATGTCCATCAATTTTGAGGAAAGGGCTTAAACTGGAATCCATATTTAGCAACTGTTTGGAACATGTAATGATTACTAAGCCTCTGCTGCTTCAGAGTTTAACAACTAAAACCCTAGATATTATTCAATTGCTATAATTCTGCTTGGCAAGTTATATATGCCATATTTTTGGGAACAGGGACATTGATCGTGTTTTCCTAACTTGATCAGTGCCTAATGCAGAACTCAGTAGTCTGATTTCTGAATTAATAGATATTACAAAATAGTTGTATTACTTTAATTTCTGATGTTTAAACCATACCTCTCATGTAAATGTTGTAGAATTCTAAATGCTTAGGTTCATGTTGAGTTGGAGACTCTAAGGCAGTGGTTGTGCTTTGCATTAATTTTCCCATATTTCTTCTCTGTTTGTAAAATTAGCACTGATGCTAGCCTCCACTTCACAGCAGTGTCATAAAGATAGATTAATTAATGCTTCAAAACAGTTAGGTATTATTGATGAGCATGATAGAAGAAACCTTGAGGAAAATTAATAATTCTGTCTTGCAGAGCAGTTTGAAGGCTATATGAAAAAGATGTGTAGATAAGGCATGAAACCCCCTATCATTCAATGACACTAACCAAAATCTTGAGTAGCTGCTCAGTTTTGAAACTTTTCAGAAAAGATTTTTAAGATGCCTAGCATGAGACAAATGAGCTGATTTTCAAAATTGTTTAGTATTGGTCTTTATTACTGACAGAAACTAAAGGTGATTGATTGTTATCTCAGAAAATTTAGTTCAGAAGACTGGTAAATTTAGTACTGAAAAACCATTGGATTATTAAGAAGCCCAAACTAAAAGACCACTTGTCACCAGTAGGTATGGGAGAGTGAAGTTCAGTCAACTTGTTGTTGATGCAAAGTTGTTCATTTACATGAAGTATTTTCCTACTTATAATTATTTTTTTGGTAATGAAAATTTATTTAAAAGTTTTAAAAATCTCTGGTTTTAATTGCCTTCAGAGCTTTAGCTTCCACAGCTAAATTCCTGGTACACTCAGTGGAACATCTTAGGTATCAGATATCCCTGTTAACCTCCCTCTGTACTTTCACAGCATTATGAGTACTGCTAACAAGCTCATTCCTTGCCCTGGAAGGATAGCTTTCATGATGAAAAAATTGTCTAATGGTTAGAATTTTCCTCCAGTTGTAGGAGAGGGAGCAAACACACCTTGAGTAACAGCTCTTCTGTCCAAGAGTAGGCTAATCAGGCTAATCATAGGGTATAGAAACCCCTTGCTCCTCTTGGCATTGTGTTACTCTGCAGCAGAGACATCACTTCAAGAACCAGAATAGCAACCAAGTAAGAGTGTTCCCTTGACTCTATTTTTCCTTTATATGAAGTAAATCCTTAAATAAAAATTAGAAACAACCCTGGAAATCGCAAGAGAGAACCCAAGAATGCCTTCAGTTTGGAAAATCTAGGTCTTGACATTCCACTTACATTTTGTATTGAAAACACATGGGACATGTAGGATGGAATTTGGCCTTAGGGTATATCTGTATGTGAGTTTGAGTGTCTAATTTTGTGTTTTAGTCAAGGGAGATGCACACTTAATTCATTTAGTGGAATTTGGGGAGCTGTCTACCTTATGTCTCAAAGGAGACATAGCAACAGAAGTACCTAGTATCCTGGGGAAGTATCTTAAATAGTACCCAAGACATCATCAGCCTGAAAAATCACTTTCCTGTTAGAGAAAGGCTGGGGGCAAGGTGTGATACTCCAAAGCATCCAATTTGTGCTACAAATGAAGGTATAAGCTATTAAGTCAGGCCCATTGGTTCAGTGTGATTAGAAAGAGGAGGCATCTACATTTGAATGACTGCAGTCTGAGTCTGAGTCCTACTGATATTTTTGTGGAAAAGGCTGGTGCAAAGTAGAAATTTTCTCGGTCATTTTATTAGGAAAGTGTGTAATTTCTGCTGGTATTGTACTTATCAAGGTACCAGGTCCCATTTGAATTTTATCCAGTAGTTTATCCAGTAGTTTATTCCACAGAATACCCAGTCTGAAAATCAAATCATTTGTCAAAATCAATTCAATCAAAAATTTTAGCATTTCGAAAGAAGCATCTATCCTCCCCCTGTATCAAGAAATTTGACAGAGGTGACTTTGGAGGAGTCACTGTAAAAGTACAGTTTTACTTAGTAGAAAAAAATCCATTTCATTTTTTCATGATGGAAAGCTTATTCTTCCTCAGTTATCCAAGACAAATATTTCTTCACAAGCTTTATGCAATATTTTCCTTTCCCCTTCTTTTGGGCACTCTCTATAACAATGATGCTACAAACAATGCCTGTGCAAGTATTGCTGTAATCCACATTCGTCTGTGCTCTGTGCTATGTAATGCTTGTCAGTCCATTATTTTTTTTTTTTTTTCCTGAGTTCAGTCTGGATGTTTTCTCACTAAAAACAAATGAGACGTTAGTTATCCCTGCAAAATTACAGCTTTTGCCTCAGACCTTGTGAAAATGTAAGCCATTTTGTAAGAGGGGACACTTTGATATATTGCAAAAGACAAGATTCTATGTAACTGTTCTGAAAAAAACACAAACTTTCTGCAATGGAGAATAGGTGCACTTTACCTTTAATGCAAATCTAAATTCTCAGAGCACTGAGTTTACCAGCATACATATCTTACACTAAAATAATGAAAAGGTAATCCCAAAATACTTTTGTTAAAAATGTATTGAATGTAGTATTGTTCTTTTGCTTAATGTCTGAATATGCAAAATTTTTATTTCGAAACTCTGAAACTCATTGTTATGTTTTAGCACATTGGAAGTTTTGGAGTGTACATTTATGATTCAAAATAAACAGTGTTGTATGGCTATTAACCAGAATTTAGAAACCCAGTGAATTCATTAATTCATGTGTTGATAAGAATAAGAAAAATGCAACACTGTTACCCAGGCAGCCTTGTTTTGCTTGGTCTACTGGCAGCATGAGAAAGAAGAAAGTGTTGAAATTGTTTTAGAACTACAAATGGTAATATACATTTTTGCAGAACAAGGTGCTTTTGACATTTTGCATTCTTTGTGCATTAACATATGTGTTCTTAAGATGTTTTTATTGCTGAATTTATAGCCCTCATTTCGGGGCAATTAGTGTGCTTTTAATGTATTTATTCTGAATTTGCTTACTCTTCAGAACAAAATGTACTAAATATGGAATGCAAAATACTTACTTGATTTGATAAATTAAGGTTAGTTAGGGGATAGGGTTTGAAAGCTTTTTTCTTTGTTGTTAAGGTTCAGCTTTGTTTTTGTTAAGACTTCCATTTTAATGGAACTCTCTATTACTTTTGTTCATAGCAAGCAGTAAAAGAAAATATGAGAAGAAAGGAAGCAGAAGAAAAACAGAGACGTGCTAAAATAGCTAAAGAGAAGGCAGAAAAAGAAAAACTAGAAAGACAACAAAAGAAAAAACGCTTGTTAGAAATGAAAACAGGTAAGTGATGTAGAAATCACATTTTACCAAGCATTTTACTGGAAATAAAGCTTCTATTTTTTCATTGTCTGAATGTGCTATGAGAAAAAAAACAAAATAGATGAATGCTTTTTCACTGATTAAAGTTTTCAGCAGAGGTCTTTAAATTTTGGGTTTTTTTAATGAGCTTTCCTAATCACCTGGGGTTTTGAGTTATAAAATAACTCAAATTGCTGCTTTTTATTTTTCCACTGGAATATATTGAACTTTGTGTGAGCAAGTGTAAGTTCAGTTATGCTCAGAACCTTTTATGTTACTTGAGAAAAGACATTTTCCAAATTACAAAGCCATTTTCTTTAACTAAGGTTACATGCTCATTTTTGTTCTTTTATAAGACTAAGCCCTTCCTGAATTACTTTGTATTTTTCTTTGAGTATGTCAATTGTTATTTTAACAGGTCCCTATTGAAACTCATCAAAAAAACCCCTCAGCCATGCATTTTAAAAGTTACTGGTGCCATATTGTCTTTTGTACCAAAAGAGATGGCATATGCTGTGAGTTTTCTGTTACTAGAAGAGGTGTCTGATGATCCTCTATACGCCTGTTTTTTATCCTAGACTGAGCTTCTGTAGTCCTTCAGAATGATACATGACTTACTGTGTAAATTGCCATGAGCTGCTCTTTTTCTTTTTCCTGAGCAGATCTTGTTAAACAGTTCCCTACCTAAACCCTGGTTGGCACCTTTGGCATAAATGATTATCTATCTCTTCCAGTTTTCACTAATAGCCAGAGTAGGTGTATTTAGTTTCAGAGATGATTCAGACCAAAAGTCTTTGATTTATTTTTAAAAGCCTATCCATGTTTTGAGGTGTGACTTTAAAACTTTCTTGTGGGAAATCAGGCAGCTGCTTTCTGAACACAGAAATTCTAATTCTTTAGAAGTACAATTCATGACCAAATCACAAAACCACCAGTTTTCTGGTGAACACCATCTTTTCAAAGCTCATAGAAGATAGAGGAGGCTTCAGGAGACCAGGAAGGGGTAAAAGTGGTGTCTGTATTCATACATGGTTGGAAATGTTTCAAATGAGATTTCTCTCAGGCATGTTGTATGTATGACTGATAGCATTTTGGATGGAAAACTGACAGTCTTTTAGCCAAAGTTAAAGCTGCTCTCAAGTCCTGTTCTTCATAATGTCATGTTCAGTCTTTCCAGAATACAGGTGCCAATGTTGGAGACTTATGTGTTATGTACACATGTGTATGTAAGCCTCTGATAGTGGACCCTTCCACTTCAATTGATGTGGCAGGGAACTTAGGTATTTGTCCTCTGCTTGTAGCCTGGGGTTTTGATACCATGCTAGTGTACAAAAAGATGTTTCTTGTCCTGTGAGTCACTTAAGGTTCAGTTTGGAATGACTTATCTAAACAGCAAATAGTAAAAGATAGTGTTAGGATCACCTCAAGCTATAAATGACTTGAGCCTGATATTGACTAAATTGGCCACTGATGAGTTGTAAGGTTTCTTGTGCCTGTTTGTCACATATTTTTAAGTCTACTAGAAAACCTGAATTTTTGGACTGGGAAGGAAAGCTTGTGTGGTGGATTTGTTTGTCAGGGAGGACAACAACAAATATATGAAAAATGAGATTTGTTTGGTTTTTTAAACAATGATTATTGTTATTATTTTGACAGTCTTAGCAAAATTTTATTTAAGTATTTAATTGGAGGCATAATATAACTCTGATGTTTTGGAGTTTCATAGCCAATCAAAAAACCTTTTTTTTCTTCCCCCCCTTCATCCCCCCCTTTTTTTTCCTAGCTATAACTTGTTCATCGAAAGGCTGTCTTCTCATTAAGAATCTGTAAATCAGTCATGTCTGATCTGCTAAAAAACTCATAACCAGGTCCTCTCTCTGTCAAAATACCAAAACACTCTTACATGAAGTGTGACTGTGGAGTAACTGATTTTTGCTGCCTATTATTTCTTTATATGGTGACTAGATCAGATGTTACATTTGTAGGAACAGTATTTCAAATGTTGCTCGAATAAAACTCATTGGTGTCACCAACCCAGAAGTTATTTTTGGGGTTTCAAAGAGGTGCATACTTGGTAGAAGAGAAAAGTTGAGAGTATATATGCTAAATGGTTCTTCAATATTTTTTTTTCTTGGTAGATAGATCATAGTATACTCCACATCTCAACTCTTTTGAGTAAAATGTCTTTTCAACTGAAAATTATTTGAAAGTTAGGAATGGCTTATTAGGAAATAAGGAATGTGGGTCCTTGTACTATGTGCTGCTTCACGGTTTCTTAACTGTTTGTCTTAAACTACTTTTAAAAACTAAGAATCAGCAACAACAATAAAAACCCAAAACAAATAACAAAAACAATCAAAAGATAATCCAAACCCACTTTACTGGGCTGACAATCATTAGCAGGACTGGTTGTGCTATTATCTTATCCTTGTGCCTTATTTGTCACTATCACTATAATTAGTTCTTAGTACCTATCAATCACTACCTCTGCATAATCTGTCTTAACATCTGTGTCCTGAATTTAATGTCAGTATAAAATTCCATGGAGTTGATACCATAGTGTTGGTGATGGTGGCTCCCAATGATGTTACTAGTTGACAAGATGACATACTGAAATTTGAGAGATTTTCTGCAAGGGAAGCTAGAATGGAAATAGATTTTTTTTTTCTACTTTACCATCTCTCTTTCCTTCTGCATGCACAGTTTTGGATCTTATTCTTTTATAAAATAATTTAGTTTCTAGATAGTTCAAATCCTCTTGTCTATCTGTAGGTTAGAGGATGTAAGCTGCTTGAGGGTGTGTTAATTCCCAAGCCACAGCGATGGCTTTGATTTTCTCTTGCTTAGCTTCTGCTCCTTTCCTTAAGGTAAAAGCAATCTTTTCACGGTGCTTGAGGTTGCGCTTTATTTCAATGACCGTTAATTAGCTGTTAGTGACTACTTTATGGTTCTGGATCTTCTCTTCAGCCCATACTTCATACCTTTCAAGACCTGAGGTGCTTAAACAGGATTTGTATCATCATCCTAAGCTAGTATTGTTAACCACTGGTCTCCTTTACACCACAGACATTTAACGTGCCCCAGACTCTGCTTTGTTCTTGAAGTACTTTTCTTTGGGTTTCTTCATCTTTCATCTGCCCTTGGAAGCTGTTTGAAGAGCAGAGTTTTGTTGCCTAACATGCTCCTTTGGCACGAACTACTTTTGCATAAAAGTAATGTACATAATACTGCAAAAGATTTTAGTTACGTGGGGGGTATTTTTTGACTTTTTTTGCATTGACAAAAACTTAATATAGAATCATAGAATAATAGAAGGCTAAGGGGTTGGAATGGACAATAAACGCCCAACTCCTCTGCCGTGTGCAGGGACACTTACATCATAAAGTATTATGTAACGAAATATAAATTTTATTAAAATATATCCAAACTGTGACTTGACTCAATAAGTTGCATATAGCATGTTAGGACTGTATTTATACCAATTTTGAATTATCTATAACAAAAAAAAATGAAGACTTCAAAGGTCATATTAACCCAAAAAGAAAATCAGTCTGGATTAAAGGTAACTCCTGAGTTTTAGTTTAAACTTATTTCTTCAGGACAAAAACAATAATTCCATTAGTAGTAACTGACATTTATGGCAAATATGAGTTCCAAGGCAGTCCTGTAATATACTGGCCTTCTCAAAAACCATAATAATCTTTCTTAGCACATGTTGTGCCCTTGATACACAGGTGACAACTGACGCTATTATCTAGATCACAGATGTGCTCTGTCATCCATACTTCTAGATCAGACTTCTTTTGCCATACTGTTGCACTAAATTCAGTTTTTATATGATCATTTCCTAAATTTAGATAAATACGTGCACCATGTGATAAGTCTTTGTAAAGTTTTAAATTCATTTTTTTTTATATCTCAGATATAAATATATCAATATTTTATAGTTTGTGAAGTGTATAATGTTTTATGAATATGCAGTACAGCATGTTTTAGAAAAACTTGAACATTTTAGGTAGGCTTTACAATATAAATTTTAACCTCTGCTAATAAGACCATAGATTTCTGTTATTATATGGAATCGTTTCGTTTGCCCTCTTGCGAATTGTTTTTGAGATTTGGACCTGCAACCATAGTCAGATTTACACACCTCTAAGCTGTAGTTTGCTAAAAGTCTCTATGTCTACTTTACATCTTAGCAACACCTATGTATTCTAGTGGTCACAGCTCTAATAGTTCACAGATAGAAGGCTGTGAGTCTTCAGTTTAGGTAGTAAAAGTATCAGCTTCATATTTTCCTTTCAGCTCCATCATAGCTTGCAAAGTAATTGTAATTCAGTAAACATTTTGACTAAGTAGCGACTTAGCATTGTGAAATTTATGTTAATAAAATCTGTCCTCTAAATATTCTCTGGACTACAAAATTATATTCATCATGAGATGCTTTACTTGCTTTTGTGGAGCCAGATCAAACTATAACACACTATCCTTCCAAAGGTAAATACCCAGTGAAAGGGGATCTTTATGTAAATGCCACTTGTCTGCATACTATTAACATTCAGATAGATACTTTCTCATGCTGTTGAGATTCTTAGTAGAAGCACACCAATCAATTATTTTGATCTTATCAGAATGTAAATAATCCTATAGCTGAGATAATAGTTGCTAAATTTATTGTAATATAATTGAGAACTCCATCATTGTGACATCTTCATTGTGTCTTACTTTGAATACTATTTAAGTAACAAGCCACTTTTATCAGTGGTTATTTACGAAGATTGCCCTTTTCTTGCGTAAAAGCAGTGAAGTAATGCCAAAATGGAACATCTGATTTCCAATATAGCATATTAGTTTGTTTTTGGTTGTGTTACTCAGTTTCATTTTTATCATAATGATCTGATTTTAAATAAGTTTTAGTTCATTTAAACAGTTATTACCTTATTTGCAGTCAATTTTGCAGCATTTATTTTTGCAGAGGTTTTTTATTGTTTATCTCATTTTGGGGAAAAAAAAAACCAACACATTCCTGTCTCACAAACTTGCTAAGAACATTTTAGGCTTTAGTTCTTCAAATATTAACTGCTTTATTAATGTCTGCTAAGTTGAGCAGTATGAATATTTTCATTAGTTCTGTAGTGTTCTGCAAAACAAAAGGACACCATGGATCCCAGTACTGATAGTTTGAAAAATGAAAGTAGTAAATGTAATTAGGTAATTAAAGTTCAGATTCCAACAGATAAAATGTATGCCTTTGAAATAAATTTAAAAATACCCAAAGCTATTTATATTAGTGGGTACTCTCAAAGACCCTACTTTGCCTGCTTAGCTCAAGTTCATAAGACCTCAATTTTATTAATTTGTTCTCACTGGAGTAAGAGATACGATACTTCTCAAGAGTATTCCTTTCCTCTGAGGGGAGTGAAGGTCTGCAAAAGTCACTGAAATTACATCATTAGTTTCTAACATACGTTGGTAATTTGTTGTTATAAAATGTCTGCTGGGCTAATATCCTGAAAAAAATAGATTTTTGGACAATAGTATGTATATTACTAGCTTTTGGGAATTTAGGAATATGTTTCATTCAGCTAAATTTACTGTAAAGGGGACAAAAGATCTGACAATGATGTATATGAAGAAGTCCTGAGGATATATTATTAATATCCAACAAGAATTTTGTGTAAGTTATTTTCTCCAGGTAGTTTTCCCTTTTGGAATTACAAGTGCTCCACTCAAGTTGGAGCTATAACTATAAAAATGTGAGCTCTTCCTCTTATGTTAAATTACAATGGCAGAAAGAACTCAGACCTTTTAGAGTTGCTTACTCAGTATTTGCTCATGTTAATATTTACTGGACAGCTGGTAGTAAGCCCATGACGATTTTGGAGAGTAGATCTAATTTCTGCATAATGTCTGTTTACAAAAAAAAAAAAAAGTCGTACATATGAGGAAGGAGATGTGACAGACATTGGCCACAAATCCACCAGAAAGGAGATAGCACTTGATACTTCTCTAAGCATCGAGGTTATTTTTCAGCTACAATTATATTGTTTTGACAGTAAAGTATAAATCTGGGTACATTACCAAGAACATCCAGATGTTCCCTCAAGAATAATTGGCATTTACATGCTTGAAAAAGATTCCAGAGTGATAAAATACAGCTATGTTTAATCAAAAAAAAAAAAATCTAAAAGACTTAATGTGATACATCTGATGTAAAATGTCTGCAGAAGCCACAGCAAAAGATGAGATGCAGCAAAACCTTATCTGTTCACAGAATTGGATGTTTTTAGTGCAGAAAAGTAGAACTGATCAGAATGTCGAGTAATTTAATCAAAAACTTATTGTCACAGGTCATGCTCTAACAAGATGTCAAAGGTGCTAAGTCTTCTGGAACATGGAGGTTCATGCACTTATTTGCAGCCCATGGGCTCAGAATGCAGCAACTGCTGTTAGTTTGTACTATGTAGCAGCTCCAAAAGAGCAAGTTGTTTAGAAGAAACAATAATTTTTCTTCTGAAAATTTTACTTAGAAGTGGAATCTTTGGAGATAGCAGCTGAAAAGTATTTGTGAAACTGAGGTTTACACAAAGCCCAAGGAAAAATAAATAGCAGCTGTATTTGGAAGAGAGAAAAATAATTAGAACAAACAGAACCACTGAAAAAATTAGGGGTCAATAAAGTAATATCTGTAGATGAATATTCTCATAAGGCTTGCTGTTTATGTTATAGCGGTAAAATTTCTCAGCAAATGTGAAAACAGTGCTGCAAACTTAAAATGGCATTACCATGAAAAACAATTACAGTCTCTGGAGACATCTTTGGGATTAAGAGCTCTAATGTTTGTACAGATAGTAGGTTTTGATTTGAGTAGGCATTTCCTACTCCGTGCTACCTCACATCTCCTCTGTAAGGAGGTAGACATCAGAGTCCTCTAAACTCCCACTCCTGCTATGTGATGCTTTTATTCCTTCAGGTTTGCTTCCGTATCATCAGAAGTTTCTTTTCTCAAGTTGCAGAGGAAGGGAGTAATAAATATCCTTACCAAAGCATTGGAGGACATGCTTTATTTTTACTTTTCTCAGTCCAAAGCTGTAAAAGAGCCAAGAACCTCCTCTGTAATTGTTGGAAAGCTAGCTGGTGGGTAGGTCATGTCTTTGACTCTTCCTTCAAACTGAGTCTGCTGCTGCTTCTATTACTATGCTGTTGCTAGAACGCTTATCTTCACTCTGCAATACCTCAGTGGTTGTATAGAAGTACAGTCTTGTTACTGCATACCAAAATATTCTTGTTCTGAAGCTTGCTGACAAAAGTTACTTTATTTCTCTGGCAGCTTCTCTCTATTGAAGGCTATTAAATTCAAATATAAAGTCTTTGAATCACGATCAGCTGGAGACTAAGAAACTATCCTAGAAATGTTATTATATATTTATCCTGTCCTTTGTATAGATGTTTGCTATCAGCTACTAGTGCACAAGGGATGCAGGGGTAGATGGGCTGCTGATTTTCCTGGGTACTCCTAGGCATTTATACCTATGCAACCCAAGACCAAAGGGTCTTTCCCACCCAAAGCTGTCCAGAAGTTTTCTTTAGAGTAAGCTCAGTCATGTAATCCGGTCAGAGCTTTATCACTTCACTGGTGAAAAATCATTTAACTTGAAAATTTCCTTGAGCCCCTCATCTCTGTAGCACAACTTTCAGTATGAGTAATCATTGTGTATATTTTCTAATTTATTGTCTGTTCATACATTTAAATGGAAACAGTTCTGTGCTCAATAAGCTCCTTCGGAGGCACACAATAACCAAAAGACAAGATGTTCGCACACACCCACAGAGGTGTATTATGTTCAGCTCCATATATTCGTTTAAGAAGCTGTGTTCAATTAATAGTGCTCCTATAGTTGTTCTTCCTGCTTTCTAAATGAAATTGTAATTGATTCATCTCAATAATAGATGTTCTTATTTTTTCCCTTGGTGAAACAAAACTAATGAAAATACTAGTTTTTTGCTAGTCTGGAAAGCAGGTTGGTTGTATTCTTGTCAGTGTCGTTGGAGTTGAGATGTGTTAAGAAAATGGAAAACTCCTTAATAGTAAAATACGTTGACTGATTTCTTCATATGTAATCAATAGTTCTTGCTATTAGCTGTCCTTTCAAATCATAGCCTTAGATAATCTGAGTGCATAAGGCTGATCTGTTTTAGTTATAAGTGGTTAAATAAAACTAAAAGAAACTTAGCATTTTTCTCAATTTAGCGGGCTTTTTTCCCACATCTCAAGTGAATAGGTAAAGGGCTATAAAAAGATTGAGTCTTTTAAATTACTTTTAAAAATATTGTCAAGTAATGCAATATAAAATGCATTACTAGAATATCCTGTATTGTTGAGTTGGTGAGAGAGTAAGTGTATATGCAAAATTCAGTGGACTTAGTGCAGAGGTAACCTCTCTGTGATCAGTTTGTGCTCATTGCAATTCATCCTCTCTGGATGTCTCCAAGACGAGTCTGGCGCAGTCACCTTTACCCTGCACACCGTTCCTCGCAGGTGTTTAGAGATATTGATAAGATCCCTCGAGCCTTCTCCTTTCAGGCTGAACAGTCCTAGCTCTCTCAGTGTGTTCACATGAGAGATGCTCTCATCCCTTTAGCATCTTCATGGCCCTTGACTTCACTTGGATATGTTTGCGTCTCCCTTGTACAGGGGTGCCAGAGCTGGACTCTGCACTGCAGATGTGTGTCACCAGCACTGAGAGGAGGGGAAGGATGCCCTCTTGTGACCTGCTGACGATGCTTTTCTTTGGTCATCTTTGCCCTAGAGCCACAATACTAACTCATGATCAATATACTGCCACCAGAATCCCCAGTTATTTTTTTTAAAGATGCTTTTCAGCCAGTTAGCCCCACATTTGTGCTCCTGGATGAGGTTTCACTTCATCACATACAAGTCTTTTGTTGGGTTTCATTAGGCTACTTATGTGCCAATTTCCCCAACTTTTCAAGGTTCTTCTGAATGGGTCAGCCATTACTTAAAATTTTGCACCATGTGCAGGCTTGATCAGAGTGCACTTTATTCCGTCATTTGAGTCATGAAGGAAGATATAGTAAATATTATCCCCAGTATCAAGTCCTAGGGTACACAACTTCAAAGGCTTGGCAGTCTGTTAGTTCTTTTATAAGTCCAGATTACCTAGATGTCTCTCAGAAACACTTGCTCTGATAGTCATTCTACTGGATCTGGCACCAATACAAATAAAACTGGATAATCTCTGTGGAAAATTCTGTCTGAGTTTACAGTGGCTTTTTTCTGTTGTCATAGAAAGAAGGGACTTAAAGACTCATGATGAACATCTGAAATGTTTTATTAAAGTTTTTATTAAAAAGCTATTAAAAACTAATATTTAAGATATTAAGATTATTTCACTCTCAGTCCTATTAGTTAAATGGGAAATTGTGATCCAGCTGAGATGCAGGAATTGGTACCTTACACCATTGAAGAGTTTTTTTATTTCTGTGGTAAAGAACCACTTCTTACCCAGCTTGTCTTTTGGTTTTGTCATATGAGCTATCTTAAATTAAATTTGTGTAGGTATCAACCTTAATTTCAACAGCTGATTTGAAAGGGACATCTGTCTTTCAGAGGTCATGAAGAGTGGAGTTTATTTTAACTTGTTTTGAGCTCTCTGGAGCTTGGGGCCCTCTTTGTTCATATGCTTAGAGTCAAAAGGTGTCCATTTCTAAACCATAAAGGCATTTTAGGACATCTCAACTATGGACCAGTGTATGAAGAGCAAACAAGATGGCATGAAACCTACTCTTCTCAGCTAGACTTGTGTAATGGGTGCATCAATCATTAGGAGAAATCCTACCTTTTCAGAGTATGCTTGCCAAGGGCTCTGAAGCACTATCAAAGGCTTTTTACTTTATGTTGGGCATAAGGAAGAAATGTAACTCTTATGATGCTGGACTAGACTGCTGATTTGAAACGTGAGCTGTGTGCATGTGTTTTACTTTTGGAAGGGCTTTTATGTGCCTTTTGCCTGAAGTCACTGCAAATAGTGATATTTTCTGAAGTTGGATTTAATACTTCTAAACCTAAAAGGAATTGTCCTTTTTGCCAGTCCATCCAAGGCACTCTTGGCAGCTATTTCTGCTTGTAACTGCACACTGGAATTTTTCTTTTTCTTGCTGTATTGTAACAAGGTTCTTCCAAAATTTTATCAGTGTCAAAGGAATCCCTGTGCTCTGGGTCATGGCTCTAGTTTGTGCACTGTTATTGAAAGTCAGACTGATAGTCATGTATTTCTTAACTCACCTGTCAATGAAAATTATTTAGTTGCTGCTATGGCTTTTACCAGAAAAAATTCAAAGTCTTAGAACAAGTTCAAGTTACAGTCTATATTTCTTGTACATTTTCTGGACAAAGTTGTTCTTATCTCCATCCACAATTTCTTTGTAAAATTGTATCTGAATTTCATTGGAATGAAGACTCAGAGTTTAGGTAGTCATTGCTAAACATGTTACATTGAAATATTAAGGTTGTATTTTTAGGTTTACAATGTAAAAGACTTCAAAAAGTCTCCTGTCCTGATCATATGTATGGCTGAAAGATCTAGAAATTGTTCACATCAGCACTATGAATATTGAACAGAATCTGGTTGCCTTACACTCTGAGACTCAAAAGATGGAACCCATATCCAAAACATTGGAGCTCATTGCTGCACCGATGGCTTAAGTTATCTTCCTCTCTGTGATCTGCTGTTCTGTTTCCTGGAGCTGAATTTACATAGTTTTGAATTACTATGCATGACTAAAGCTTTCCTCTTGTGATTTTGTTCAGAAAATGTTAGTTCAAATTTTACTTTCAGGCTTTTAGTCAGCTGAGCAGTGCTTTGTAGCCTGCACTAATCAAAATCAGTTCTTATACAAACAAATATAAGGGACTTTTCATGAGGTCTTTAAAGTAAAGGTGCAACATTAATAAAGTTAAAAGATGTAACTTTCTTTTTTCCTTCCTTTTGCAAATAGTCTGGAAACATCTCAGCTGTCACTGCCGCAAGCCTGGTTATCATTTGCCTCTCAAATATTTGTACATAAATGCACAAGATATGATGGAGCTAAACCTGGAAGAAGGCTGTGAAGGGTTTACAATTTAGTCAGTCAAAAACTGGGTACAGTATATCTTACTTGAATTATGTTCTGAGCTGAAGAGGAAGAAAAAAAAGCAGTCTGTATTCTAACGAACAAGAGTAAAACAGTATCAATTCTGGTACTTGCTGAATTGAGAATATTTAATTCTTAAGATGAGGAAAATAAATTCAATGGCTTCAGCACTCCAAGTTTGTTGTTAAATTACGTAAAGGCTTGAGTGCTGACATGGAGTTACATCAAAGATGAAACAAAGATAATTAAACTCGGCTATTCAGATAACTTCAGGAGTAGCCCTTGAGGTTTTGCACCCTTTTCTTTCTATTACAACTATGGAATCTGTAAGGTCTCTTTTAAATGTATATATTTGTCCAAGACATGTGGGTTTAGTTTCACATGAATCTAGTGTTTGGCTTTAGGAGCTGGTCCTTTTCATTACATTCAGTATAACAAAAAGCTGCATGTAGTTTCAATGCCATAAAGGCAGGTGGAAGATGATAGTCAAAATTCCTGTAGCTAAATATCTTAAGTGTACAGGTTGAGTAAGCAACATCAACAGAAATCATGCTAAAGATTCCATGGTTTGCTTTTCTGAAACTTCTTAGTATTTTCTTTTGTGAGAAGAGTAGCTGAATAAAACTTTGATCCTATGAAAAAGGAAACAGGCATATTATTATGTTTTCTCCCGGTAAAGTGAACTTTTGGATTTCTAGCGTTCTGTGATTTATTTTATATTGGACGGGTTCAGAGGAACTGTAAAAATAAAACATTTTTCATCCAAAATAATCTTGTTACAACACTATTTTTATAAAACCATATTGCTAATTATATTGGTGATTCTCTCATGTCAGTGGACTACTGCTCCTGGAATTATGGTATATATAATTTGTTCTTTATCAGTACATGAAATGCAGGTGTCACTAATAACTTGTTGCTATCATTTTAAGACATTATAGGTGTATATGTAAAGCTAATGATACTCAGTGCACTAGAAGAGAAGGGTCTTTAATATTCTTAACATTTTTAAAGATGTAATTATGAAATTAGGTAGTTTATATCTGACTTGGCACTGAAATGTCAAGGGCAAGACTCACTGGCTACCTTGGGAAGTTTACTTCTCCTTTAGATGGTATTTAAAAGACAGTTGTATGAGTTTTAATTAGGTATGATATTAAAAAGTGTTTAAATCTTCTATTCTGCAATTGAGGGAAAAGAGATAATTTAAATCATAAAAGGGTATCTTTCTCAAAGGAATTACTGTCGGCTATGTAGCTATCTGCAAGCCAACTAGAATTCCTAGTTCTATGGTGTCAAAAGATTGATACACTTGACTAATTAGGAAGCCAGTTGGGACTGGTGCCAGTCATCTGCAGCAGCTTGTGAAAGCTCATTTAAAGGTCCCTTAGGAAGTGTTAATATTGAACAGTATTTGTGACTCTTGTACTGTCACGGTAGCAATGTTGTATACAGCTCTCCCAAGGTAATTTAAAAGATTTCTCAAATACTGCATGGTAGACTCTCATTTCTTAATCTACCCATCACAGACACTTGGACAACCTTATTAATAGTGTGGGTACTGATAGTTACCTGCGTAACTTGACAGAAATTGTCACAGTAAACTGCTGATGTAGGTATCAGAAACCAGAATTTGGAGCTTACTGAAGTTATATGAGTTTGAAAACCAGGCTTTCTACATGTATTGGGTATGTAGATTGTTAAATATGAATGCTTTTATTTGCAGTGGTTTGCTTGTTTCAATACATGCATGTATGCAGGACAACTAATAGAGGAGTTTTTAAATTCAAGTTTCAATCTACTACAATTTATTCTTCTAGTATTGTTTTGCATGTCAACGGAAGCACTAATCTATAATCCACTTTGTTACTACCAGAATATTTCAGATAAGTGTGAAAAACAGGTAGTGCACATAAATGTTACAGCTTTACTACAAGAAGTTGTGGGTTTGCAATATTTCTGTTTCATTATTTTAAATATTTTCTTTTTTTTTTTTTTTTTTTATTTGACGAGCCTTTTTATAGTAACCAGAGTTTTTTAATACTAAAAATTGTTAAGTTTTTGAAATTACTATGAAATCCATAGTAGTCTTAGACAGGCTTAAGAGGAAACAGATGACATGCTGAAATAGCATTGAAATTTTTCTTCTGCTATTCCTACTTCCTAAAACAAAACTTATGAACTCTTTTCCTTAAATATTAATGGTATAATTTTGGTCACTGTGATACTATTCAGTCTTTTTTTGAATTGCTATTACCCAAAATGCTTATAAGCTTTCCTCCAGCATTCATGTTCATTAATGCAACTAATAGCTTGGCTAAAAATTTCTTCAGACGTCATGTTGGTTTGAAAGTGACTATATTCATTACAGACATTAATATTTTAGAGAATTGCATGATATCAGATAAAGAAAGTTAAACGACTAACAAAAAAAAAAAACCCTACCAAACCAACAAGAAAAAAAACCACCACATAAAAACAGAACAAACAAACAAAAACTAACAAAAAAAAAGCAAAACAAAAACCAAACCTGAACAATCAGTAGGAAGCCAAAGACATAGCCCGGGTGATTTTTTTATAAGGTATATTCCAAGCCATACTAATAGTCCCTTAGTCCTAAGAGACCAAACTTCAGTGTAATAAAGTATGTTATAGCAAACACAAAGCAGAATGGAAAAACATTCTGTATTTCAGTCTTCGTATTTATTCTATACCTGCCATAAATATAAGATGTTAGGCAAAATTATGATTTATTTGCTTATTTTATCTTATTTGGTTTTGTGTATAGCACTTTTGTCTAAGGTTGAAAACTAGTCTGGTAGTACAGAGTATAGAGAAAAGAGAAGAGCTAAGGGTTACTGTTTCCAGGATAAAAAGCTGGTTGGATGGCTGAGCCCAAAGAGTGGTGGTGAGTAGAGTTACATCCATACATCCAGATGATGGCTGGCCATGAGTAGCCCTCTGTAGGGCTCAGTGTTGGGCCCCATCCTGGTTAGTATCTTTGTCAATAATCTGGGTGGGGGAATGGAGTGCCCCCTCAGTCAATTTGCAGATGACACCAAGCTGGGTGATAAATGTGGAATTGCTGACAGAAAGGCTCAGCAGAGGAATCTGAGCAGGCTGGATCAGTGGGCTGAGGCCAGTTGTATGAGGTTCAACAAGGCCAACTGGTGAGTCCTGGATGTTGGTCACAATAATCCCATGCAGTGCTGCAGGCTGGAGGCAGAGTGGCTGGAAAGCTGCCCAATGGAAAAGGCCCTTGGGGTGTTGAATGACTGCAGCTGAAAGTGGGCCAGTGTGTGCTCAGGTGGCCAGGAAGGCCATTGGCATCCTGGTTTGTATCAGCAATAATGTGGCCAGCAGGACCAGGGCAGGGATTGTTCCCCTGTACTTGGCATCTTGTTATATGCACCAGGGAGTTTAGATCCTGATTTGCATATTCACTGTTAGCAATAACTGCTGACTCTATCCAAGATGTGTGTTGACCTAGGGAGTTTTGCCCAATGGGGTATAATGAGATTTCTCTCATGGAATTCTTTATTCGTCCATGGAGATTTTTTGTTGTATAGTTAATCTGTGGAGTTCTGTTCTTTGTCCTCCCATGCACACATACAATGGGGTAACAAAGTTCAAAAATTAGCTTTTTTCTGCTTTTTTCTGTTTATTTAAGGAAGTAAAGGAGAGTGTTTAATACTTGCATTTGGTTACATCTCAGAGTAATAGTCATAATTCTTTTGGGGGTTATTATAAACTTGTGTATATTATCAGGCATGATAAGCATGTAATTCGATGAGTAAAATTTTCCTGAACTACATCAATTATTTAATATTGGCCAGAGGTTATTAAATGTGAATGGAAAATTGCTTTTGATTAAAGCTACCTATGGATATCACTGTATCCTATCCAGTCCAATACTGTTCACTCAGTTCCCTGCTGAGAAACAATTTCAACTTTTTATCACAATAACTGAATGATCTTTTGTCAAATGTAGCAAATCATATAAGGGACAGCTCTTGAAAGCTGACATGAGACTGATTATTTGCATTTGTAGAAGGGTACTGAAATGAAAATATGAGTGAAATGACATTTCACTTAAAACTATGCTTGATTCTCCTTATAGAGAAAGAGGACTGTGAAATGAGTGGAATAGAATTTGGTCTGGTTCAATCTCTAGAAGACCAAATCTGTTGTGGTTAATTGCAAGAGAGCAATTTGTAAATATTAAAGCACTGGTCAAAGTTTGAAATTAATAGTTTCAATAACACTATTGGTATCCATTATTATTGGATTTTGTTGGTGTTTTCCTTAATGCTTTGATATTGCTATGGTAACCAAAAGGGTTCCTTCTTTTTCTTTTACAGAAGGTGAGGAGACTGGAGTGATGGATAGCCTGTTGGAGGCCTTGCAGTCAGGTGCAGCTTTTCGAGACCGAAGGAAAAGGACTCCAAGGTCCAAAGGTGAATATTCTATTTTAGATTTTATTTTCCAGAGAAAAGCATTATGGATCCAGTGTTCTAGAATTTGGATACTGCCAGGTTTAATCTGTTAGTGCAATGACAGTTTTCAGGGATGTTCAGACTGTTGCTTATGTGAGTAAGACTGGAAATTAATGTACTGAACTTATTATAGCCAGATCATTATGACTTTTCAATACAGCCAAATGTACTTTAAGATTTTAGGATTTATAGTTGTATGGGGGAAGTGAAAGTTATCTTGCTCTCTGAGTCTGAGTCAAATTATTTCTCAGTTATATAACCGTCATTTATTCTAAGAAATACCTAACTTCTAATTCCTAAATTCCTAAACTTCTGCTTTGTAATGTTGTAGTACTCTGGTACAGACAGGTGTTTGATTTCCATTGTTTCTTTGCTTTTGCAGACATACCACAAAATCTCAGTCCAACCACACAGCGGCCTGTGCTGAAAGCTTGTAACCATGGTAATAAACCACATTCACGAATTGCATGCACTTCTTAGCTTAGCTTGTGTAGTTGATCTGTGCTTTCAAGACTGCTGTGATTATTTTTTCAGTTTTGTACATTAGTGGAGTACTAAACCGCATTGGAACTTGCTTTTTAAGAATCATCTGAATATTACATCCTGAAACTATGCTTATTGATTACTTTGCAAAACTCTTGTGTCTTTTGTGGGATTTTTTATTTATTTGAATTTTGATTATGTTTTTTAATTGCCGTACTTTCGTAATCCTTGAGAATTATCATGCAAGTTTTTTAGGGTTTGTGGAACTGTAATAGAAAGCAGAGATTGCATAATGTTTTAAGAGTTACTTAGTGCCTATTATACTGAATCTGAGAACTTTAGGCATTCATTCTGTGTTTCTTTGTCTTGATTTTCTTGGTGCTATTGCTGGAATGGTTTAAGCTATTGTTTTTCAGTATAATTCAAAAGGAGTGTTATCTCAGCAAAGTTATAGTAAATGTTAATTTGTAAGCTGCTGAACTATCTCACTGTAATCAGTAGGATTTGTTTGTACAAGAAAAGTTACAGTGCAGGTGTGGGTGCCTGTTAGCTCTGTTAGATAGTCAGTCTACAGAATATTACTATATTGGCTGTGTTTTAATTAAACTGGAGGAGTCCAGGTTGACTCAGTTGCTCATGACTTGTAGTCTCAGGAAAAAGTTTATATCTGTAGTCCTTCTGTTAAAGAAAAAATTTAATAATGGAGGAACAAGATCTTCTTTCTTAGTTTTTAAAGCAAATTGCGCTATTTTTTAACATTTAAATGCACTACGGGTTTTATAAAGCAGATGTCATAAAATTGATTACATTAATTATACCTCATGTTTAAGTATTTATTTCTCTGAGTGTAGCAAAAAAAACCCCCAAACCTATTGAATTTGGCATTATAAGCACAAAATTGAAGAAAATAGAGCTGAAAGGACAGTTTGTAGATAATTACAGAAATTGGATCAAAGAGAAATCAAGTATATTTGACAGGTACTTGTCTAGCACATAATATATTGATATTTGAGTAATGACTATAGAGCACATCTGAATTTATCCTGTAAGTGTTTCTGCTTGTAAGAGCAGTCATATTGAATAATGCTTTTTATCAGCACTTTCCAGCTAGGTAGCTGTCTGTGGACTGACTGTAGCTTCCAGTTTTCAAACTTAACTGCCTTTGGTCAAACATTATGGTCATGTTTCAAGTTAAGAAACAAAACAACAAAAAACAAAGACACTCAACAAAATTTTAATGCTGAAAAATCTTAGTCTAAACCATGGACAGATTTGTACATCAGATGAATATAATTTGGTGCTATAGTTTGACGATCAGATAACTGATTTGGAGGAAAGACTAAAAGTAAACTCATTCTAATACTAAGACATTTTAAAATGAATTCACCATTTCTTTCACTTGTTAGCTCAGAAACAGGCTAGTACATATCTGAGCTTGCTTTTAAGGAATTGTTTTGCATGTTTTTGATTTGTTGACACTTGTCACAATGTCTATGTGTTACGTCTTCCTATCTCGAGCCAAATAGAGCACCAAACCTGGTGTAGATTATGGTGAGTTCAAAGCCTTTTTTTCCTTTTTAATAGAAGTATATGATCATTTAGTTTACATACTGTCTAGAATGAATGCTAGACCCTAAGTGTCAAAGTCAATTTTGGATAATAATAATAACCTTAATGAAGTTAATGTGGTCAGTCAAGAAAGAAATTATAATGAAAAAGTTTCTTTAATTTTCTGCTTCTGAGTTCAACAATGTATAATGTCAGTATTGTTCTCTGTGTCATTTTTTCTTGCACTTTATATCTGATATATAGATACAAGCTCAATAGCCTGTTCTTTCCATCTATATTTGTATAATAAGTGATAAGTGCTCTATATAATTGTCTATTACATATACACCATACAAGCAAGAAGTCTGTGACTTCAACCCACTTCAGAAAAACTGGGATATGTTATTAGACAGAAATATTGTCTTGGTCATTCCTAATTTCCTAATTCTTTCTCCCAACCTAAAACTTCCAATGGATGCCAAATTTTATATCATGGGAAAAAAACCCCACTTAAGTGTAAGGCTAAAATATGTGGAGATTGCTGAAAGTCCTTGAGTTGCAATTCAAGCACTTTTCATGTTTGCTTCTGTACTGGCTTTGACTGTTTGGATTAACTGGTAACTGATTTGGTTACTGTTTATTCTGCTGAGACTGACAGATTCACTTATAGTAGAGATATCCTATTAATGCACACTGCAGATTCATACCTAGGATTCATCATACAGTCAAAAAGAATTACAAGCCATGACTTGAAATGTCTGTCCTGAATCCTTAAGAGTGTATCTAAAGTATCTAAAATCCTATCTTAGAGTGTAATCTCTGTTGGGCAGGAGCCATCAAGTTCTAACTAATCTCTTCTGTTTCAAAACACAACCAACCAAATTAATAAAATCTAGTTTAATCTTTATGATTAAGGATATTTCTCTTTAAAAAGTGGAAATCAAATCAGATCCAAGCATAAATAATGTTATAAACCCAAGCTGGCAATGAAGTACCTTGCTGCCACACACTCTGTCTTCCCTGGTGGGATGGAAAAAAGTAAAGCTTATGGATTGAGAAAAGATCAGTTTAATAATTGAAATAGGTTATTATTATTACTACTACTATTATTATTAATAATAATAGGGAAGAGGAGAAGGAGGAGGAGTAAAAAGTAGAGGGAGGGTGAGAAATGAAACGCAAGAGAAACAAGTGATACACAGTACATTTGCTCAGCACTGTGGACCAATACTGAGCCAGTCTCTTCCTAGCAATCAACACCTCCGGACCAAATATCTCAGTTTGCATGCTGAGCCTGAGGCCATATGGCATGGAGAATCCCTTTGGCCAGTCCAGGTCAGCTGTCCCAGCTATGCTCCCCCCCAGTTTATTGTGCCCCTGCCCACTGAGTAAGGCACACACAGATGATGTGAGCATCCCAGAGCATGAGAACCTGAAAATTCCTTGACTTAGGATAAGCACTGCTGAGCAACAACTAAAACATGGGTGTGTTATCAACATGGTTCATAGACTCAATTCAAAAAAGAGCGCTGCACCAGCTACTAGGAAGGAAATTAACTCTATCCCAGCACAGAACAGGGAGCTACAGGGCATGACATGGGAGAGAAATACAGCCTGACTGCACACTTTCTCCATAGCTGTCATATAAATGGAAGCAGGAAGGAAATTTTTCTAACCACTGCCAATGTCACCCTTAGTACAATGCTACACAAGGTATCAAACCAGCATTTGCTTTTCAGGCTTAGCCAAACCCTGCAAAACAAAGTAATACAGAGGAGCAAGCCAATGCTGCTCAGGTCTAGAAGTGAGAGCTGAAATTGTTTCCTTTAACTAAATAGACTGCTTAAGGAAAAAAAAGGAACAATAATAAATTTAGGGAAATGCTAGCTATTGCATGGGCCATTTTTCTCTTAATGTTCTGTTGAGCTCCCCTGAAACATTTGGTAGTGTTCAGTTGATGCTTCTAATTAAAAAAGAGTAGGTGTTCTCATGCCACATTCCATGGTAGCCAGATCTATGTTATTTTATTTTCAATCGTACTGCATTCTTCTGTTATTGATCTGATTGCCTCTTTCTAACATGATATGTGTTTAAAAAAAAACATGTGTTTAAAAAAAGATTGGATGTGGCCCTTGGTTCCATGGTTTAGTTGGAGTGTTAGGGCACGGGTTGGACTCAATGATCTTGAAGGTCTCTTCCAACCTAGTGATTCAGTGATTCTGTTATATGTAGGTTTTGTTAAGCTTAAATTTGCTCTATTTTTGTGATCAGAATTACCAGTTGTATTTTTTTTTAAATGCTTGTGACAAGGCCCAACAAGTCACAATATTTCTTGTGGAGAAAAATTCCTGCTGTATAGCTAACAGAAATAATATATATTTAGAATTGCTAAATTTTGGAAGTGGTTTAATGCCTTAAGAATGCAAGTAATATATACTAGATTTTAGTAGATATAGATACAATTGGTATATTTTATTCCCTTTCATAGTGGTTTTTATTTTTAAATTACCTACTGAATTACATCTATGTGCAAAACTACCTGTTAATGTTACAGTTTGCTTTAACTTTAAAGGACCATGGACTGCAGTAAATACTGTGGTATGTGGTTTTGCTGTAATTCCAATTCAGAGCACTGTTTGACACAAGCAAAGTATTGGTATAGTTTTAGTGGTGTCCTTAGGATTCAATAGCATCTAACAGCAGAGCTCTTTTATTTTATTTAGGAAGCAGAAGAAAGCACTTAATTTTCAGTGATCAGGATTTTGCACATTAGAAGATCATTTCAAGCAGCTAATAGCTATGGCTGATCTGAGTTTATCAATTATTTACAAAAAGAGTCAAGGCATATTTGCAGCTTGTATGTTTATTTCAAGGTACTGAAGTCCACATACATGGAACAGCAAATCCAAGGCAGGACAGAGCCCACTGCAGCACCGAAAGCTGCATTTTTCCCTAAGTTTTTGGTCAGATTTGCAGCCTGCATCAAGTTCTCTGCTGCTATGGCTACGCATTTATTTGCAGTAGCATTAGCCAAGCTAATGCCACCTGAATTGCATGAATACAAATTTGAGATGCAGCTTTGATTGCATATAAACACATATCTCAAATGCAGTAGAAAGAGTTTATCTTTACAAGCAGATCATATTAAAAATGCTGTGAGTAAGGAAAAGCTATAATAAAATGCAAGCAAAAAAAATGCGGATTACTTTTTGAGTCTGCAGAGGTTGAAAGAAATCTTTCTGTCACAATCAGTAATTGCATTGTGGACTACATTTCTAAAGGTGACAAAAAGGTCTTGTTTCTATATTGAGATCAAACTTCCATGGCAAGAGATGGTTGTAATTGTTAGAGTTGTTTGTTCAGTAAATCTATACACAATAGAATAATTTTCATGTCACATCTAGTCTGAAGCATTTTAAAGACTTCTGTTAAATAAAACCCTTTTGTAGTAATGTCATTCTGTCCCAATTAAGCATAAGGAAACCCTTTTTTCATGTTTGTTGGGTTCTTTTCATCTCCTATTTATAATAGAACTGTCATCTGATATTCATATTAATGTCTCTGCTACCTTATTTTTGACAAGCGAAGCTGACAGTGAGCTCAAGCTCATCTTAGTTCTTGAAACAGTGTGACCACGTAGAGGTCATTTTTATTTCATCATTGTATGTGACAGCAAGCTATGACTGGCATTTCAACCTAATTTTTCCTTAAGTCTGTGTATGTTGCTGTCTTTTCCTCAACTGTATTAGTGAACATTGGGAAGTACTTAAGAGTGAAGAAGCTACCCATGAAGATAACTTTTTCCCCAGAACATGCTAGCAGCAAAGGTATCCTCTTGAGCATTAATAGCCCCTCATGGTAAATACTGCTTTCAAGGCACTGTGCATGTTTAGCCGTGTGATCACAAAATATCAGTACCTCTGGTGGAGAAAATTTTTGGTAAGCTTTATGAAGTTTTGCTCAATGGACAAGTTTTCTCAGTAAAACATGGAATAACTGTAGGCACTGTTATGAAAGGAAAACATTTAATAGGGTTTCTATTAAAAAATGGTTCTCAGTTGTTGTCATTTTAAGACCAAACCTTCACTTCAATATTGACTTCATAGGTCAAGTAAAATTGCTGCTTATTCGAACAGAAATAATTCCCCTGGAACCATCTACACTGTTTATAATAGTTTTTTTCCTAGAACATACAGCAGAGTTCAAAGAAACTGACCATAAAAGTCAATTTTGCACGTGTGGAAAGAAAAAATAATATCCTGACAAGGAAAGTGAATTTACACATTTTTATTTCTTTCTTTAGAGCTATTTCTGCATTGCCACAGTTGCAAACACATACCATCACAAAAATATCCCTGAAGAATTTTCATTCCAAAATATCTAGGAAAAAGATTAATTTTGATGCAGAGTTTCTAGCAGTCTCTCACGCTCATAATTTAATGTTAGAATGAAGAAAGTTTCCAACTCAAAAGGGATGGCAGGCAGCAAGAAGAGTTTAGAATGAAAAATAAGAAATTTTCTTTTGAGGCCTTTTCTAACAAAATGTTCCTTAAAATAAAGACTGACATAGAGAGATATAAACCACTCATTTATTTAATCATTTATTTATTTTAAATTGCTGAATGCTGAAAAATGGTTGTAGACTGTCAAGAGTGGAAAAGGGTATTTCAAGTTAGTAACTAGTAAATGCATATTATTACTGTGAAAATACTGATCTAGACAGAAAAAAAAATGCTATCTTGCCCTTAGTATAAGCTAAACACACACTGGCAACCTGTATTTAGAAAGGCGAGGAGGAATTGTAAACCTACAAAAAATGTCCCTGTCTATTTTATTAAAGTCTTGTAAGATTTCTCTCATCAACTCTCATGAGTGAGGTTGCAAGCATATCCTTCCACCCTGTGTCTTATCATATAGCATTATATTTGAACATAATGTAGGCAAAAAGGAGAACTCAAGCTTTTCCAAAGTAAAAATTTTAAGTACTACCCTGAGACGAGGTGGACCTTATAATAGGACTTTTTCTCCAGAGGTTTGACAACTTCATTCCTAAAATGCGACCCCGTGAAGATGTCAAATTAGACACTCAGAAGAGTTAATTGCTTTTGTAAATATTTTGCCAGTGTTCATTGGTATTAGTTGAATAAGATCACGGCTCTCAGGGGAGGCAAGGACACTTTCTGCAAGATAAGAACAGCAGCAAAGAAGTGACATTTGAAAGGAGTGACACTGTATATTCCATAATTGCACCTACAGTAAATGTCAGCTTCATAATCACCTAGGTAGGTAACTAGATTTCCAAAAGCTACAGCAGGCAAGTTATATATTCAAAGCAGTCAGCTGAAAATTTATCAGTGGGAAACCTTAAATTTGCAAAGGGAGCTGTAAATTACCAGCAATTCACCCATATTTGTCTTTTCATTTTTTTAGTCACACAGAACTTCCCATTCAAAGGCAATTACCAAGTTTATATGTATAGCAAAGAGATTTTATCACTTCTCAGAGCGCTTTTCAAGTCTTTTTCATATTCGTTAAGATGCCAAGATTTTAGGTATAAATTTACCAGTCTGTTTCACTTCTGTTTTCTGAATGTTAAGAAGAAGTAGTATCTAAACTCCTGTCTCATTTTTCAGAGACTTCTAGAAATTTGATCTGAGTAGCACATTACTGAACAACAGCCATAAAGCTCTTTATATTGTGAGGTAGCTAGATAACTACGCACACATAAATATTTTCTTAAAGCAGTTATCTTTCAAAAAGAAACCACAAATAAACCACAAGTAAAATATTTTGGAAATTTTCATCAGCTGGACATTAAAAATTAGTTTTCTCTCATTATAATACTTCACTGTGGACAAAATCTGAGATACTAACAGAGAATGGTTCCTGACCTGAGTCTGTTCTGTGACTCCAATGATGTCTGGTTAATTCAACATTGTTTAGCCAGTAAGAATTCAAAAGATTTAGAGAAAGCACAGAACATCATTCATTAAATTCTTCAAGCAGTTTTCTTAAGTCATCTCTTTTTTACCATGTAAGTCAATGTGTTCCGTTAATGTTCTGGGATTTTTTCCTCCTTTGGGAGAATTTAGTTTCATTTTTTTTCCTAAGTTGTTGCTGTAACAAAAATGTTGTGTAGAAGAAATACTGGAGTTATGTTTCTGCCTGACTCTTTTCATTATAGCCAATTCTCTGCAAAGGTGCAAACATGCAGAGAAAACAAGGATATCTTCAACTTCTTCCTTTTGTTGGGGTAGGAACACTTGGAAAATTTGCTTTCAAGTTTTTGAATACCCTAAAGGGAAATTGGCAGTTCATTTGTATCAGAATTAGTTCTTGTGCCTGTAAGTTGCTTGATAAATCCAGTGGCTTCTTTGTTTCATTAAAAAAATAGATGAGTCTTGTGTATTTTCACCATACATGCCTAAGGCAATATCTGTGTCAATCACTCAGCAAAATTATCTGAAGCCTCAGAAGGCCTTTTGGTAGCTCAAACCTGAAGTTTGTGAGTGATTAAGGAAGGAAATGCCGGGGTCAAATGCAGCTCTTGCCTGAATGGCAGGAGGAAAGATGACAGCCAAGCTTCCACTGAATGATCTGGAACAGTGTGAGCAGGTTGGTCTGCGAATCCTCTTTTCTTATGGTGAGGTAGGTTAGGTTATAAATCCAAGATGGGAAGCTGTAGATAAAGTAATTTCAGGAAAGAATATATGGAATTTTGGAAGATATGGTGCTAATCAATCTATTCCCTTTCGGCATACACTGTGAAGTAGTTTGGCTCTTACCCTTGATGTGGTAGTCTTTTGCTTTTTAAAAAAAGCCAACAACTTTTTAAAGCAAAATTGTTTTAACCAAACAGAAAAACCATGTGAAGTCTATGCACTTTCCAAGATGATTTTACTTCCTGGAGGATAACTAGTATATGCTTCTTTCTTTGAGAGACTATAACTGCCTAGTTAGTAGCATAATCTTTCTGTTACAATAATTTGTCATGATGTCTTCAAAAGAAGACTTGTTTGTAATGATGAAGATTTTTATTTCCATGGGGGAAAGAGTTTTTATTATGCTTTTTTTGTCTCCTGATATTCTCGAACTCCATATATCAGAGAAATAAAAGAAAATCTATTACCCTTATCCTATAAAGCTTGGCTGTATTTACCATAGGTTTTAAAAAATCTAAAGACTGGGACTTGAAAAATGAAGAGTGAATTTATTCTACACTATTCAAACTTGCAGTTCTTGATTTTTTCCCTCCTTGTAGCATAGCAAAATGATAAAATAAGAAATTGAAAAGATAACATCGGGACTACTTAGTGTCATAAACAGGGAAATGGAATGAAATCTCAGCAGATTTTCAGCACAGGCAAATAATTATTCTAGAGGTTTTTCTTTTTATCTGTTTTCTTAGGCTTTAAACCTGTTTCCTTGTATTTGAAAAGAGATGAGTGTACATGGTGCATTATAATACACTGCACATAAAAATACTTGAATTAGCTCTAGACAGTCTCTTTGTGTACTTGAGGCGGGTTAGCTTTTAGGTCAGGAGCAATTTTGGATATCACAGCCTAGTTTGGGGGTTTCAGAAGATATCTGGGCATCTGTGTACTACACCTAATTGAGCTATGCAGTTTCAGAAGCATGTCCAAGAATGCGGCAGGAATCATTCCCATCCATCCCCATCCGTTACGAGTATTTGAATCAGTAGACTCCCTAACATTTGTTATTTATATTGGCACTCTGTGAGCAGAGGGACTAATGAACAGAAGGGAACTTTCCAGGGATACAGAAAGCATGGTTTAAATCCTCTCCTTGAGGGAACAATAAATCTTGATGAACCAGGGTTAAACATAGCTAAGTGAGAGCTTTGATTACCCAGCTTAACTTTGGCACCTAAGTTTTACTGATCTTTTAGCTTGGTAACTAAATTTATTAACAACAGAAGAAATTCCTGCCAGAGTTGTGTACCTTTGCTGAAAGGCAGCTATTTGAGTTACTACAGATACATGTTAGCCAGAGAAATAGGTATAAGGTGGTGATCTTCCCTTTGTTTTCTCTAGGCTCTGGAGAACGGATCAGAATATAAAACCTATTAATACATAAAGGCTTCTGCTGCTTTTATAGCTTTGTATAAGGTTGGCATTTTCTGATTTTGGTTGTTTTTTACTGTAGTCATAATTACATTTGGTGATTTTTTTTTAATGTTGCCTTAGCTTCAAAAGCAGAGATTAATCCTCAAATACTCTCAATTCCTTGTCAAAATTGCTTTCTTTTCAGTGCATAAGTACAGAAACATTTATCTGAGGACATATTCTTATTTCAGTGGGTGCATTTTATTGCTGTCATTACCAAAGAAGGGAGACTGAATATATTTTTTTTCTTCCTATGCTCTAAAATGGAAATATCTCCTTTGATCCATCTTTTCCAAGAGAAAGTGAACTTTATGGTATCTAATCTTTCACTCTGCCATCAGTAGCTCAAGAGCTGTCTGAGTCAATCTAATGCTTCCAAATCTGCTGATTAACTCACAGGAACACAACGCCAAATGAGGCAATTAGGCTGAGGGAGGAGCTTGTGGAGGACATTGTTGCAATTTGGTCAGTATTTATAAAGTGAGATAACATTAAATGACTTCTATGTCAAAATAAATGCTACAAGATAACAGAGTGCCCTATCCTTTCCTCCAATCCTAATTTCTTTTTTTTTTAAAGGTGAGTGAGAAGTGGCTTTGGGTTTGGGTTGCTTGGGTTTTTATAGAATCATTAAGGTTTAAAAAGATTTCCAACATCATCAAGTTTAACTTTTGATTGAACACCACCATGTCAACAGAACAACAGCACTGAGTGCTATATCCAGTAATTTCTTGAACACTGCCAAATATGGTGGCCCTACACCTCCCTGGGGAGCCCAGGTCAAAGCCTTGCCACCCATTCAGTGAAGAAATTCTTCCTGGTGTCCAACCTGAAGCTATTCTTGTCTAGCAACTTGTCCTGTTGCTGGTTGCTGGTTGCCTGGGAAAAGAGGCCAACCTCCACCTTGCTACAACTTTCTTTTAAGTAGTGTAGAGAGTCTACCCTGAGCCTCCTTTTTCTCAGGATAAACAACCCCAGCTCCATTGCCCTTCTCTGGATGCGCCAGCACTTCAATATCTTTCTTGTAGTGAGGAGCCCATAAACAATCAGAAGACTTGAGTGCCTCACCAGTGCCCAGTAGAGGGGGACAATCAGTGCCCTGGTCCTGCTGACCTCCCCACTGCTGATGCCATCCAGGATTCCATTTGCCTTCTTGGCTACCTGGACTGGGTCATGTTCAGTTGCTGTCAACCAGCAATCCCAGGTTCTTTTCCACTGGGCAGCTTTCCAGCCACTCTGCCTCCAGCCTGTAGTGCTGCAAGGGGCTGTTGTGACCCAAGGGCAGCACCCACTAGTTGGCCTTGTTGAACCTCTTTAGAATTGGCCTCAGTCCATTGATCCAGTCTGTCTAGATTCTTCTGCAGAAACTTCCTGACCTCCAGCAGATCAGCACTCCCACCCAGCTCAATGTCATCTGCAAACTGACTGAGGGTGAACTTGATACCCCCATCCAGATCATCAGTAAGGATGTTAAACAAGACTGGTCCCAGTGCTGAGCCCTGGGGTACACTGCTTGCAACTGGCTGCCAATTGGGTTTAATTCCATTCTCCACCACTCTCTGGGCCTGGCCATCCAGGCAGTGTTTCACCCAGCAAAGAACACACTCCCTCTAAGCCACGGCCTGTCAGCTTCTCTGAGAGAATGGTGTAGGAGACGGTGTTGAAGGTTTTGATGAAGTTTGTGTAGACTACATCCACAGCCTTTTGGCAGTCATGAAAGGAGGTCAGTTCAGTCAAGCAGGACCTGCCTTTCCCAAACCCATGTTGGCTGGGCCTGATGCCCTGGCTGTCCTGCACATGCCATGTGATGACACTCAAGGCAATCTGTTCTATAACCTTCCCCAGCACTGAGGTCAGGCTGCCAGGCCTGTAGTTTACAGGATCCTCCTTCCCACCCTTCTGGTAGATGGGTGAAACACACAATTTGCATTGTTTGGCTTTTAAACTGAGATCTCCAGGCTCTCTTTACAAACATCTACAATTGCACTGAAAAGTGGAATCAAAGCACTAAACACATAAAGTGCTTTATAATTTTAATTACTCTAGGAAATCAGATAGTAAACATTTTTAACTGACCTCCAACATTAATCTATTTAGTCTCTTGAAGAGATAAAATACCTCATAAATAGGTGCACAGTGAAGGGGGTTTAAGCTCCTTGTAGTGGCTAGAGAGAGGCATATACCCATCCTACACAAGCCTATATGAATTATATTAGCCTATATGAATTGTTAATAGTCGATGAGTTCATGCCTCCAGTTTAAAGTGCTTGAGGCTGAGAGACCTGATAAAGGTTGTTCATGTTTTAGTTCTCTGCTCTGTGTATAATAAAGTTAATAAAACAATACACAGCACACTCAATACTGCAGATGAAACAATAGCTTGGGTAGCTGCTCTTTAAGTTCATATTCTGTCCTAGGCAATGACGGGGCAAAAAAATGTTATTCTCTTACATGCATTCATATGAAATGTACATTAAATTTGGATAGCTAACTTTGTTATGCTTCCAAATTCTAGTATTTTGGTACATGTTTCTTTTCCTTTACTATAGAGTATGCTTGTGTAATTTTTGTTACACTGCTAGTGCAATAATATTTTTTTATCTACTCATGCTTTGTTTAACTAGCTGGATTAAAAGTACATAGATCAGTAGTGTGGCTTTAAGTTATGCAGCCTCCCTGGAATGCAAGGTGAGTTCTTAATTTCAGCATAAAGAGTAAATCAGGATTGATGTGTGAGTAGCTCCAAACTCCGTTTTGGCCTTTCAGCACAGAATAAAAAGTACTTTGCTATCAGGTAATCCCTAGTTTTATAATTGTACTGTAGATGGTAGTCTTCCCCTTTCTCTAAGAAATATAAAATCATTTTAATTCTGTGTGATCCATCATCAGGCAACCACTCAAAAAAGTAACATTCTTAAATGCTCTCAAATGTCCAGTAGCAAAAATAAATGAAGGGCAGAGTGCATTAAGGGATTTCCAGTTGTGTCTCACAGGGCAGAGAAAACTGCTGTGAGAGAGCTCCTGGGATAGCTCCTACTCTTGCTGCCTTTAGCAATAGCTTCCTGACTAATCAGTCTCCAAGCTTACCCCCGTGCTTTAAGTCTGTTCTTTCTCTGTTGCCAGCTGCTAACTGAAAACAGGACACAGCCAATTACTCTCCGCTGAGCTTACCCAGTCTCTGTTTATCCACCTAACAGCAGTTGCTCTGAGATCATTTTATTGAAAACTTGTTATGTAGTGAGATCTTGCTATTATAAAACCTTGTATTTGTTTCAGTGGGGTCAAAAATGCAGGAATCTTACAGTCTAAGATTGGATTATATTATTTGGAATAGTTGCTTCCTATGGGACAGAAAAGAAAGCATGCTGAAGTGGAATTAATTTCTTCCTTTTCCACATCCCAATGTCAGTCAAATAAAAAAAGGGTTATCTTTAATATTAAAACTCAAATAACCTGTTAATGACTTTTTAATTGCAGGTACTTCTGGCTATATCCTTATTTCTTGGTTTGGGTTCTCATCTTCCTTCGTGGATCTTTATTCTTCCTTTCTATTCACATCAGAAACCATATGAATGATACCTAATGATAGTTTTTCTTGTCCCGAGCCACATCTTATAGCATCCTTATTCTAACCTATTTTTCTTACTCATTTATCAGTCCTATAGCACATTAGCACATTCAACAGAACCACTTAACTCTAGTGTATAAAACATTTTACTCCTATTTCAGTCTGTAACGACAGATCTAGCCTAATAAAAAGGGCATTTTTGACCTGTGCCAATAAACTATAAATTGCGCTGTGGTCTAAAAATGAGAATATTGCTTATTATAGAAGTCTTTTACACTCCCGTTAGTAATAAAGCTTTGGAGAAATTGTGCATGTTGAAGGAACTAAGCAACCAGAAAGGCTGCAGTCTCCAGCTGATGTTTTCTGGGAAAGCTATAGTAACAAAAAATATACTTTTATTATTTTTCTAGTAACTGAAAGTCCAAAGAGATGCATTAGAAAAAATTATGTCCTAACTACTTAAAGCTAAATGAGAGACAGGTCAGCAATAACTTAAAGTAATGTGCTGTCCAAAAGTCATAAAATATTTTTAAATTAAATAGCCATACAGTTTACATACTTTTAAAGATCTGAAAAAAGGTGGTTTGGTTTGTGTGCCACCAAACAAATGAGTGTTGCTTCTTATTTTTAGTTTAAAAATCTTTATACCCTTAGCCTGCATTGACATAGTGAAACTTATTTCAATGTTTTCATTGCAGTAATACATTTCTGCAAATGATAAGAAAACTTTTTAACAAAGAACACTTTTTACCAAAAGTATTAACTGTATTTCATATGGAAATAAAGTTTTACTAAAATTAATCTACCAGGCCCTAGCTTTTTCAAAGCTAAACTAAACAAGTTAGGGAGAACAACAGGAAAATATGAGAAATGGAAAAGATTTTCTTAAGCTGCCAGTGAGTATGCTAGTAAAGAGTGCACTCCACTGCCTTAAGTTCTTGGCTTCAATTGCAGGTTTCAGCTTTATTTTTTTTTTAGTTATTAATGTAGAATTCTCTTTGCATCAAATTGTCCCCCTTCAAAGACGAAGTTGAGTGCAATAAAATATTATAATCTGTTAGTTTTCTTGGAATATGGTGAGCAAGCTAGTGGAGAAGTCTACTTCAAGGTGCTTTGTATTTGGAAAACAGTACTACAGCATTGCTGTCCTAAACAAGATTTTCAGATTTTGGAGCTAATGATATATTTTGTACACTTACATGAGGTATACTGATGGGAAAAATATATTGCCCTTAAAATGTTTTCTTCTGATGAAGCATAGTGCTTCTCTGCAGTATTAAGTTCTGCTGCATACCTTTAGGACAAAAAGAGCTTGTTAGTTTTCACACTGCTTAATATTAAAAGTATCATAATTGGTATTTTAATGTCTTTTAACATGTTCATATTTGGTATATCACAGACATTAAATTTGAGCTTTGAGCTTATGCCATTTTCAATACATATTGCAAACCTTCCTCTGTTTGATGAAAGTAATATATTTTAACAGATATTTTACCTGTTGTCTTTGAGGAATTACTTAACTTTGAGGTATATGAGCAGTGGTGGATTTGATGTTTACTTCTTAAACTTGCATAGAGGTGGATATTTGGAAGTGAACAAATTCACCCAAGAAAGCTGAAATATCTTTCAATTTACTCAGTAAATCAGTCCAGGCTTATTAAGTCAGCCTAAGAATAGAACTTCTATCAGCTAAACTTTCCACTGGGATTTATGATTGGAGTGCATATAATAACTCATTACTGATCAATGCACGAGAGATGCTCTGTTGTAATATGTATTCATGGGAAGTATCTGTACTCGTTTTCCATTTTACATTTTTGTAAATAAAATCCCATTAATTATTAACAAAAAATTGAGTCAACCTTGAAACTCCCCAGATCACAGTGCATCAATCAAACAGAAGCAGTAATTTTTCTGGGATTTTTTTTTTTTTTTCGAAATAGGGTTCCAATTAATATTACTTATTTCTTCCTTGTTGGCAAATTACATTTTCAGCAATTTAAAGAAACTAGAAATATTGCGGCCTAACCAATATTATTTGTTGAACTAAATTAATCCTTAAAGCAAGTTAATAAGACTATTTTCCAAAGCAACAAGAAGATAATATAAAAAATACCCAAGTGCCACTACAGACACTTTTGATAAAAATTTTCAGTTGGAGTTTACCTAATAGTTTAATTTCTAATATAATAGAAATAATTTCAACTTGAACTTGGGGCAGAGGTCTATTAGTTAAAAGAAAAAGTCTTTATAGGTTTTTCTTGTTAATTTTAAAAAATTGTTTCATTTGTTTTCATTCCTTTGATATTTTTGAATATGAAGAGAAATATGGAAATAAATTATTTCACACAAAGAGTGATGCTAGAAATGAGATTGTGTTTTATCTTCTGAGTCACTTTTTAAAACCGACTTTGATAATAGTCATTCTCCCCATGTTAAAAAAGAGAGAAAATAAAGCACTTTGTAGGAAGAAATCAGTGCAGTATCTAAATTTTTTCCTTTTTCCCAACATACAGGACACTATCAAAAAATGTGGCAGCTGATATCACAGTCAAACTGATTCTTGGAGTCTTGAAGTAAACTAATTTACTGGAATGGGTATTTGATTACTAGCCAGTTCAGTGGCCCAGCTGTGTTAGCAGAAGTCACCTGAAGGACTGGTTATAGCTGTTATTCTGGGTGGAGTATGCATTTGATAAACTCATAAGCATTACCAAAAAAAAAAAATAAATAGCAAATCTATGGTGTTTTCAAAGGTTTAACAACTCATAGCAGCTTCCTGACTTAAATGTGTGGCCCAACAGGAAAAAGCAGCTTGAAGTTTGCTGTTTTGTTTGGGATAAAACTTTTGAAGAGTGCTTCTGAAACACTTTATTTACATGTTTTATTTTCTGGTACAGTATTTTCAGTTATTTCAGATTCAGCTCAAATTAACAACTCTGTGTGCTTTGGGATAATTAAATTACTGTTTCTTCTTATCTTGGCTCACCATGCAGACTATTGCCCACCCCTATAGCTGCTTTTACTCCATCGCTATAGCAGCTCCGTTATTTAGGGATAAATCTTTTCTTCTCCCCATCAGTTGCTGTGAAAGAAATGTAAGCCACCTGTGAAAAAAATTAGCATATTTTGACTGACTTCTTGTGTTTGCTTCTCTGGCTGTAGTTTTATGTCTGTGTAAGGGAAGGAGCAAATAAAGGTATTTCAGCTGTTCCTGGTTATTAAAATTGACCTGGATGTACCATGGACTGGGAGAAAGGAGAACAGAAAGGTGAAGAAAACCAGGTTTTTATGAATCAAAGTGGAAAATGAAGGGGGAGTGATGTGAAGGGCGGCTGAACGGGTGCATGAGCCCGAGCCTGCTGTGTTGGGAGCATCAGCTGCCACATCGTCCGAGCAACCTGGGTTGCCATGGCGATGGCAGCAGGACCGAGGGATGAGCACAGCTCCCACTGCCCGGCCCTCCCCGGGACTGCAGATGCCAGATGAGTGTTAGAGACTCCCCAGACCTTGTCCTGGCAAAACACCTTTGTTCCCAGCTGAAGGGAGGACCAAACAAAGCTACTGCTGCTGGGCTTACAAAGCTGTTGCACATTCAGCAAAACTTTACAGTCACAGGTGTTTCTTTCTGGAAATTGGTGAAGAGAAGTATGGCTTAGAAGGTAGATATAGAAAACAAACACTGGTTCTGCATCAGGGAAACTTGCCGTGATGTAATTAATTTTTTAAAAAATTTATTTATTTAGGAATCCAGGTGACTACTACTAGCACAGTCACTCTAATTGCCTCCCAAGAAAACAACATAAAACTGATATTGTCTCTCTAATTTGTTATCAAGAGGTCATTGCATAACAATGCACTTCAATAGTAGTAGCACACTTCATTTTTCCTACACAAGTGGGCATTATCTATATTTTCAAATGTGAGTTATACTTACCTCTAAATGAGAATTTTAAGCCACATGTCTTTATATACCAGAAAAGAATCTATAAAATAGCCAATTATATTCAACCTTAAAAATTTCATCAAAGAAGGACATCATGTGTGTTTGTTTCTGGAAGGTTAAAATTGCTCACAATAAAAACTGGTTACAGTGGTTTTAGGTGACCAAGATTTTTGTTACCATTGTAACATATCAACTAGCTTAAAAGGCAGAATATTTGTTTTTCTGCTTTTTTTTTTTTCCTGTCTGTGCACATATATCTATTTATAACATCCAATCCTACCACTTGATTATTTCCCTCAACTCCAGGAAAACATTTGATACTGACTGTCAAATGAGGGTTTTGTTGCGCTTAGGTTTGGGAATTTTGGGGGAGGAGGGGGGTGTTTGCTTGGTTGATTGGGATTTTTGGGGTTTTTTTTGTGTGGTGGGAAGGAAGGGGGAGTATTGTTGTTAAAGTTGTGATGTGATACCCAGAAAGATTTAGTAGAAATCCTAGGCTGAAAATAAATGTGGTAACTCTTCCGTAAGTGAGTCTGTCACTGAACAGCAGGCTGACTGCCATCAAGAAACACTTCTGACACAGTAGATGTATTTTGGGAAAGGGAGGAGTAATGGAATGGGTTATTTGATGGGGAGTCTGAGAACATATTGCCTGAGAGAAATGTCTGGGGCAGAGCTGTGATACCTACTCTTTTTTTTT
>VYXF01004882.1:763230-862994 GCA_013397295.1 Polioptila caerulea | reverse complement strand
TTTTTTTCTGTTACTAAGACAAAGAGAAAAAATAAATTTTACCCCAAATGTACATTTTTCTGCATTGTATTGAAAACTGAAATTTCTTTCCATTTGGCATGAAATATTTGCTTTTCTGAGAGAAAGAAAGAAAAGCAATTGAGAAAGAAGGAGATGGATGTTACTGCCTTTGCTCAACACCCAGATTACTTCATCATTTAGCCAGGAGATGAGAACACAGATTCAGTTTTGTTCCTTTGTGTGAGAGTGTTTGTGAATTTTCTAGAAATAAACAAGTCACCTACCCGCCAAGCTTAGCTGCTCTTTCCTAATTGCTGCATGCTCTGAATATCTATGAGTAGTGGAACAGTCCCAATGGAGTTGGGAATGTTAAGTCTCAGTGAGAAATGGGTTTGACAGAGTTAATCAAGACATCGAGACGCTGCATTGGATCATCAGCTTACTTTTTAGGTGAAGTTGCAAGGTTTATGGCCTCAGTTACTACAGTTTAGATAACCCTTAGGTCAGGGTATAAAATCTAAGATATAGATTGATCTATGTGCCTTTTGTGTGAGGTGCAGGATTTTCTCTGTGGATGATGTGCTAGTAGAATCAAAAGAAAACATGCCTGCAGCCTTTCTTTTCACATCTTTTATACAACCCTTCTTTTCGTAATAACCTGTGAAAACATGCCACAACAAGTGGCAATTTTTTTTATCTGCCTTTGGAGAAACAGAATCCCAAGGCATCTTCCCTGAATACCATGGGAATAAAAGCTACTGTGTTTGACATAGTTCTCAAGATCACAGGACCCATACTATTCCTTCATGCTTTTTTCCCCCCTTTTTCTTTGTTTTCTTTTGGAGGTTCACATTTTGCCACAGGATTAAAATTACCACAGCGACTTCTGAGAAAAGTTGCTGTTCTAATTTCACTTCGTATTTTTCCAGATCATCTCCCTCACTGCCCTTTTCTGGGGGCCTTCACAGGAGAAATTGTTTTAAAAAGATGATGAATCCATTTAGACAGAAGCAAGATAAATTCTCCTACACTTTCAGGGAAATATCTCTTGTATTTTTCTGTCGAATGATTATCAATATGTACTAAGGTCTGGTGTGCAAGTACTAACCAGTCATTTCCTGGATATTTTATCTATTTCTATTTTTTTCTTCATATTTTTTTCTTTAGTTATGGCTAAGATAAGCATTGAAGAGCACAGTATATGTTTGTCATGTCCCTATCATATTTTCCTACACTAACTGAAGGATATAAAATAGCATTTAGATTAGAGTTTCATCCCAAATGAACATGTCCTTCCTGATCTGTACATTTTATGAGAACATGAGTTCATTCTTTCTTGGATTTTGCATTGATGTGTTAGCATCTTCCATCACCTCAACAACCCACCCATTTCTCTAAATGCATTCCTGGTACATCTATTGGTACATCTATTATAGTGATACATTAAAAACAAACAAACAAACAAACAAAAACCCCCCAAAAACGACAACAAAAAACTCAGCAACAAAAACCTCCCACTCTTTTGGACTTGCTGCATGTTAAAGACTGAATTAATTGGTTGGCAATTATAAGATAACATTGTAGGCATAAGTGTTCATTGACTAGCAAGTGAAATTTTTTGATTTTCTATAAGAGAAGAGCCTCTTGTTTAATTCACCTGTGGCTTTCTAGATTTGACTGTCATTTCTTCCTTTGAAACCAATGGGTTCTTTGATACCTTGGTCCTCTTGTTGAATACAAAGTATCCAGGAAGGCTGTTGGTAGATTTAATTTGCCCTAAGTATCCACAGAAGGAAAACCTAGAAAGACAAGTTCTGTGGAAACTGGTTATAATCTCATAACCCTGCAATAAATACAAATGGAAAATCCCAAAAGACATTCAGTTAAAACAAATGGGGAAAAAAAAAAAAAAAAAAAAGGTATTCAGACCATATTAGGATTTCATATTTATCCTGCTGTGATTTTTTCTTCTGCTGTCACAACACTGCAATCATTACATGCTCGAACCTCACTGGCTCCCTTGACTAACTTCAGAGAAAAGAATCCCAGANAAAAACATTCAGTTAAAACAAAAGGGGAAAAAAAAAAAAAAAGCGAGGGGCTGAGCACTCAGAAGAACATCAGAAAGGGAATTTCAGCCATCTTATTTGTGTGGGTTTGGTTGATGGGGGTATTGTTAGTTTGCTTTTTTTAGTAGAACTGGACATCCCAAAAACTCCCAGGAATCCTTGAGGGATTTTTGGTGTTCTTTCATGAATCTTTTGAACTTTAGCTTAGGGAATCCTGGGAACATCTTGTGATAGTGTGAGGTTTTTTTTACAGAAGGGAAAGTGGAATCATATGTTGATCAATTAACATTCTCCCCAAGGAAGAAAATACTTTAGTGTTCTGTTCTGTAAGACTTAGGTGCTAATGGAACTATTTTCTCTGATTTAACTACATAATATTAGTACTATGGATCAGAATTAAATTTTCTAAGTGATTTAAATAAGGATTTATTTTAGTCAATGCAAGTATTACCAATGCAAATAATAACACTGCTATTAAGTTCCACTATAGAAGTATTATTATCTGAAGTGGAAATATAACATGTTGTTCATCCCAAAACACAGATATAAACCATTAAAACAACGTTCCCCTGAAAAACATCTGAACAGTGGTTTGCTGGAAAACTGAGTGACAGACCTTTATTTCTTAAGCGTACACTATAACCCGATACATACCAGGGTTTAGAGCTTCACACACAGCACAGAGCTGAAGCCTTCACCAATTGCTTTAAGTAAATGACAATTGCAATTCATTTAATAGTTCAGTTCTTTTCAGATCAGCCTTGGAAACTTAGATGAGAAGCAGATCCATGTGTTAAGATATGTAGCATCTCTGTTGCCACACAGTTCATTGTGCCACTTAGTATACCATTAAATTCTGTAATATAATACCAACTTATATTTTTTAACTACTGATGATGTTTTAAAATATTATAATTATTTTAAAATATTATAATCTTTTTCATCTTTAGAGGACATTGAAGATCTTCTTTTTTAGTATTAACATCCTAGCTGAGCATGATAGGAAGAATACAGAGTTATCTATCATCTCATGCTTGGAAAGTCCGAGTTTTATTTAAATGATTCACTGTTCAACTTTCAGGTTTAATTACTGTAAGGCCATAATAAAGGGTCAAAAGAGCAATTTCTTTTTGGATCAGATGATAGTATTACATAATAAAGAGAAATTTCCCAGCAAAGCTAGGTGTCAATAAATTGTTAAGATTACAGGGCATGATTCTCTTGGTTCCTCCTCCCATCTTTAAAAATGATTGACACTTTATATTTTTTACGTGTTGCTCTGGTGTCAGTGTATAGGAGATTCTAAACAAAACGAGTTTTATACATTAACCTTCCTGAATAGTTTATGTGTTAAAAATTATAACAGTAAAGTGAAACCAGATGGACTGAGTAGAGTTGACAGTGCCTTTCTGAGTGATGAAATTGCTATTGATTTATGACAAATGCCAGTAAAAGCAGGCAGGGACTGTTTTGTTGCTGTCAGATGAGAACCGAAAGTAGGCAGGTTTTGTTATCAATCATTTGTTGTCGGTGTAAGACAGTGGCAGGCTGCTATAATTGATTTGATAGCTCTGTCTGACTTGAGCTCCAGTGGCCACCACAGATCATGGCAATGCAGCAGTGCAGAGAATTGACATGAAAAAGAAGTGACATGACTCCTCAGAGGCCAAGTTGTAGGATTTAAAGGTGTATGTTTGTCAAAACATTTTATAAATCAGAATTTTCAGACTTAGAGGCAATTTATTGATAGTATGCAATTTTGAGGTTAGTCTGGAAATGGGCTTATTTTATATTGTGGCATTAATTTAATAGATGTTTTATGACCTAAAAGGATTTGCATGGGTAAAGAGACTTCCTTTTTCTCTTTTCTTTGCCTTGAAGAACAGCTTACATGATTTCATTCAGTTTGGTCTTTTGATGAAACTTTTCCCCTGATATAGTAGCTGTCCCAGTTATGCCTAGTGTGATTGTCGAGTATCACTGTGATACTTTGATCCTCTGTAATAGGCTGGGTTTTGTGTTTTAAAGAAATAAAATAATGATGGCTGTGGAAGACCTAATAGGGCTATTGAATAAAGCTTTGGGGACTTAATTCTGAGGTAATCTCAAATTAATCTGTAATGTAATGTCCAGAAAACCTTACTTATTTCTCTGTGAATTTTTGATTTCTGAACAGTTTCAAGTTTAGTTCCAGCTGAATTAATTAACAAACACAGATTGTCTTCTTTGCCATTTCCTACAAGGGGAAGGATTATAGAATTGGAAAACACACAGCAGAGAATTATTTTAAGAAATATGAAGTCGTGGATACATTCTGCCTCTTCCTTATTCTAACCATTGATTATACCAATTAGATACAAACTTTATTCCCAAACAAATATCTGTAATGATACCTATTTTATGTATATGAGAACCTGAGAGATAAGAAAACATTATAAACTTTATATAAACAGAAGATTCATGAGCTAGGAAGGACTTAAACAGTTAAGTGAGTGTAAAGATGAGGCTTATTTTTAATTCTACTGCTGTGCATCTGTACAAAAAGTCAGTAATTCTCTGTCTGGATCAAGGAAAGTATTTTTGCAAATAAAAAGTGAGATATTGGTGCCCTACACCAGTGTTCAAAAATAATTAATTCAACTAGAGCTAATGTAGAGCAGGGCTGCTATGTTAGTACAGACAATAGACTATTTAAAATTAAGTGATTGAAACAGTGTGGCTTGTTTTTTCTAACAAAAGGGAGACAAGAAGAAAGTGTATATAGATGTGTGCACGTGTGTGTGTGTGTGTGTGTGTGTGTGTGTGTTTAAAGTGCACACAGGTTTGTATTACATGCAATGTACATATATATATACAATTATAATATATACAATATGTTGCTTGTGGTTCGGAGGATAAATGTCGGAGAAGAACATTAACAGCATAAACACAAGAACAAATGGAGATTAGTAACAAGTGCAGTTTTGAAAACAGCATTCTAGTAGGATGGGTAGTCGGTTCCATTTACATTGGGACACTTCAAAATTTCTTCTATTAATCAGCAAGTAAAAGTATAAAATATATTAGTATCATAATTGAAAATAATTAAGGAATTGGAATCTCTTAAGTCTTATATCCTATATTTTAAGTGTGACTTTCTCTGCATGAATTTGTGTTTTTCCAAGTCAATTCCTGTTTACTTAAAAGGCTTCTCTTTTTTAGATAAAATGCTCTCTCAAAAAGAGATGTTCATTGATTGTGCCTATATAACAGAAAAAATAGTAGTATTTTTACACTCCAAATGTCAAATATAGCTAGATTTTTAAAATGTATATAGTTTTCCTAACCTTTTTCAATTTTCTTAGCATCTCCAATGTCAAAGAAAAGCTAAAAATGTTTATTTCATTTATACTGATGGATATTTTTATACTGATGGATATTATAGAGTAATATTATAGATAGGATGAAGGAAGCAAATACAACTGATGGATGTAAAGGGAGATCATATTTCATATTGTTTCTAAAAAGATTCCAGTTTAAAGAGAATAGCAGGTGGATAAGACATAGAAAGCTACTTCAACTACATGGGTGTTTTGATAAAATACTTAAAGGTAAGATATAAAGACAACACAAAAGGAGTATTGAATTCTGCAAGGAACCTGAAGAGACTAAGAACACAGAAAGAACTAGGATTAAAGATGTAGGTGAAGGCAGAAATACGGGAATAATTTTGAAGCCCTTGAGTTTCTACCACTGGAAAAAGTTGTAGTGAGTTCACTGTCCAACTCTTAAGTGTTACTCTAGGAAGAGATACCCAAAAACTCTGTGAGAAGAAATTTTCTGAAGAACTTGGATCTAAATTATTTGCACTTCATACAGTATGTTTATCATCTTAAATTTTACCTAGACACATTCACCACAAGGCATCAGAACAAAGGTGTAATGCGCTCCTGCCGATTACTGAGCATCTGCATTAAATGTAGAAATGCTGACTAAAAATCCTACACAACTATGACATAGGAAATTGTGCATTTGATTGCTCTACTTTTATGCCATATTTATATTCAAGAGTAACACTGTAAATCAATTCAATTTAAGTTGTAAAATACCCTGGAAGATCTGTTCCACAACAGGTCTGAAACTTGCAGAAGATGATTTGGGTTAATTAGCTGCAACCTTTAAGACACCATTCCAAAATGCTGAAGTTCATGGGTTTTGACATAAGTGGAGTACTGAAATATCAAAACTGCTTCTGTCAAAGGTGATTGTACTTAATGATGTATCTCAGCTAGTGATGCCTCTGCATCCTTGTCTCACTATTTGTCTGCCTCACTTCATCATTAATGCTGATCTCTGTGCTTGTTTCCACAAGCAGTGCATTTCCCTATCCCGTGATTCATTTAATACACAAAGTTTCCCTGTTGAGTGGACTCATTACGGAGCTGGCATTGCACTTAGGAGGCTAACTGATACTCAGAGTTAAAAGAGGCTGCTCTGCACTCTTGGTATGCTCATTACACTATTGGTTTCTAACCTTTACCTCTTGCCTTCCCCTAAAAAACTATCTGAAAAAATCATTTCAAGTTATTAAACCTGTATTTCTTTTCAACAGTACTCTGTAATTTTTATTTTCTATGTGTTGCTTTAGACTCCTGTGTCCTCTTAACAAAATTTGAAACAATTCACTAGAATGTCACATCAGTACTCTAGCTTCTAATGTTAAGGGTAAAAATTCTGGAAATTTCTCATCTTTCCTTTGATACTATGAGCTCTTTCTTGTTTAAGTAATACTATTTGACATGAGCTACATAATAATAATAACAATCTTTTTTCAAATGATTAATCTTATTTCAAAAGATTATTTGTATTAAATAGATATTTAATACAAATAAATAAATTTAATACAATAATTTAATAATTTAATACAAATAAATATTTATAATATAAATATTATTATGTAAAATTTACTTTTACATGTCCTGTAAACTATATTTGAGCTTAGTTACAGATAAAATGAGTAGCTTGTTTCCATAAGTATAATTTCACTACCTGGGCAACTTGTTATGAAGCTAATATATAGCTACTGTTTTTTTCTTAAGTGTACTAATTTAGAAACTCTCCTTCTGGTCACCTGGATTAGACCATTAACATTTCAGAGAGCATTTCATTAACATTTACATAGTATCTCATCAGACTGTTCTTTGTCTTGATATAGCATGAGACCAAATCATCTCTGAGATTTCCCAAGGTGCTTCTTGCCTCTGAAGCTTGTGTGTCAAAAGCCCTTAGGAACTTGCATGTTTTTCAGAATATAATGATGGGACTACAATTCAGACAGAGCTTTGAAGGAAGTGTACCAAAAGACACAAAAGGCTCCCTATTTATCTTCCTGCTGTAGAAGAATATAAAAAGAATAAAATAATTATATATGTAGTGAAAAATCAAAACTGGTGGGTGAGCTAGATGACCTGAAAAACTTCAGAACCCATTTGTATCCTGCCCTCAGTGTCCTCTGAAAAAAAGTTCATTTACTTCATCCCCTTCTAATCTACATTAATAAACTTGGCTGAAATTGAGCATTATTACTTCCTCAAGCAAGAAGCAAATTGCCCTATCTCCAAAAACTTCAAATTCAGCCACTCTGCGTTTGTCAGGACATAGTAAACAGCCAACCTTTCCCCCACTGTGATTTTTTCACAAAATGGCTGTTACTGCACCTATGCAGTGAACTGTGAACAAACTTTACAGCTATTTTCTGTATAATCCTGTTATCTAGAAATAAGGGAAGATAAATAGAACCATTTCAAGGTGTCCAGATATTGACTGATGTTTGGTGGGAAGGGGAGCAAAGAAAGCTTTCAGTGTTTGCCTCTGCAATGTTGTCCATGAATCTGTAGGTTACATTTTATTTATTTCTCATAAAATATTTTTATTGTCAGTGATTTTTTATTTTCTTAATTTACTTCCCCTTTTCCTAACTTGAAAGGTAAGGCTGGGTTATACTGCAGTAGATTATATGTTTATAGCTTAATACTTGGAATTTTGAGTTTTCAGGGGATACATTTTAGCTTGAAATCTTAATTGCATGCATTTATACTTAATTATGTATGCCATTTCTACTTTTTGTGGCTTCATTATTATATTTTTCATGGTTTTCCATCCATTATTGCTTTGCAAAAGTCCAATGCAAGAGGGGAAATGGTTAAGTTAAGCAAGGTAAATAAAGCAGAATGTTCCCTTATAGAGGAGAATTGTTCCTTTATTTTATTTCTTTGAATTGCAGTTGGGCAAATGTGATTTTTAAGCTGGCTGTGTCCTTTTTCTAAAGCACTTGAAAACATTTAATCAGATACTGATGGCTAGCTAAATCTTACTGAGATATGAAACAATCTCCATCATTCTTTATCTACCTAAAATCTTCCAGTTTTCCCTTTCACCATTTTTTTCTGTTTTCCTGAAAGAACAGGAGTATAAACAATGACTCTTCATTCTTACACTGTTATTTAAAATTCTATGTTCTGAAACTTTGCAAGCCTAATAATGCCAACATGGTGATTACCCATCACAGGAGTTTTACACTAAAACATTTCACCAGGCCAGTGGACGTTTCTCATCTCCCTCTGTGTGTATGTGCACTCACTTAAAACATATGTTTTGGAGTTATAAATATATCTATGTCTTAAAATCTGCCCTTGCCATGCAAAATTGTCTCTAATTTGAGATGCCTGTGAGTTAATGCTTCAAGTATTTGACTGTACAATTCATTATCTGTTTCCACATCAGTTTCAGTGCATTAATGTAAAGCATGTCTGTGTGAAGATATATTCCAAATGAAAAGAAATAGCTTTAGAAAAATATTGTAGGTTGTGTTACCAAACACTGCTATGAAATAATATACTGTGTATTTGTGTGTTGCTAGAAAAGGGTCTGAATGTACTGTATGGATAATAAAAAAGAGGGAAGGGCTGTTTTTTAGTGATCAAGTGCTCAGGCACCTGATCTACGGAGACTTTACATTCAAGAGTCTTAATTCAAGGGGAAAAGCTGAGGGAAAACCTACCAGAAAGGGATAACAATTATTTCCAATAATCCTGTTGGAAATTCTGAGGAGTTGAGAAAATAATCTGTCACTTTTGATTGAGACTGGTAATTTTAATTCAGGATGGCTAATCCTAAACTATGGATCAGAGACCTGTATAAAACAACTCTTTGAGAAACTATACATTAAAGTATTGTAGCTGGGAAGTGAATACATGGTCTGGTCTGTAGATTTAAATGCCTGGGTGCTTGATTAATGAAACAAGTGATTAAATATAGTACTTACAAGGAAATTCAGGAGCCAGGAAGAAAACTGCAGGGATAAAAGGGAGAAGTGTTATCACTTCTGATAGGCATGACTGGCACAGTAGTACATTTTGTTCTTCATTTTTTGCATATAAATACATTCTAAGCTTGTTGTGATAGAAATTCTCATAGTTTTAATTAGTTTCCTTTAAATTCATTCAGACTTCTAATGTGAATATATCAACCATTTCCAAATGAAATCAGTTTTTGGGTTTTTTTATATGTAACTCAAGTTGTATTATTTATGAATACACTATCTGCCTTTTCTACAATTGAAAATGGAGACTGCATTGACTGTAAGGCTTAAGGAAGGCTTTAACTGGGATGCTGCAATCCAAGTGTGTTCTTATGTGCTTGTTTTATATCTGTTCAACTTCCCAGAAAAATTAGTTTTAACTAAGAGTTATTTGATTATTTTAGAGATATAAGTCAATTTAGAGTTGTACCTCTTACCTCTATTTATTACCACTGTGGAATTTCTGTTAATGAATGTCAGAAATATGTTTATTTTTAAAAAATGGCTCACAGATATAATTTAGCTGTTAGCACATGGTCTAGCATATCTTCTCATTGATACTACAAGAAGAATTACATGAAATTTCATGTTCTGTGTGACAGATAAGCTGCAGGGGGATTTTTCAACAAGTCCATATATACCTTGTTAGTGCTCTTGCTGTACTCCTGGTTTTTGTTACCTTTATTTTGAGTAAAACAACGTGGTTATGTTATTCAGGAGAAATAATAAAATCATTTTTTCACATGGCAGATAGCTCTCCTTCCTTTCACTGCATTTAAGAATCATAAAACTTAATGGATAGTTAAGAGTTTATTTAATTTATTTCCCTTTAACATTGTGTGTTCAAGAATACAGATGCCATTCTTACAAAATGCTTTCTACAAAAAAAATAGACAAACACATTCACACTGGACAAAAAGCAGCATCTTTTTTTCTTTTTTGCATATATTTTTGCATGTTTCATTTCTGCTTCTTCATACATATTTGGAAAAAAAAATTCCTTAATGGAGTGACTTACTGCAGAGGAAGACAGACAGCACTGATCAAGGCAATAAGAGGCTTATGTGGACTTCTGAAGTACCTTTATCATCCCATGCTTTCCTTGGTATTTTTTTGTCTGCAGACATAACAACATGATACTTTTTTTCTGACTCTTCTTATACATTAGGATTTTCAGATATCTAAAAGGAAAACGTCAATTTATCTCTGGTAGTTCAGTGTCTAAAACTGGACAAAAACCTAAAGTTGATGAACAGGAGAATTAAGGCATGGTTCATGTTTTTTAAAAGACGATGTTCCTGTTCATATGTCCTAGAAACTGCCTGATATTTTGACTTGTGTTGAGCAATTCTGTGACACTTCTCTCCTTTGTTACTATTAGAATCATGACTTCTGCATTCTTTCAGTTTTCTTAAATCAAATCACTTCTAAAAAATGTATCAAGTGTGGCTGCAATTTGCTTTGAGGTCACTTTAACTAATGCCCCGATTTTGGGTTTTGGGGGAGTTTCTTACAAAAAATCAGTCAGCTGTGCATTAGTGCTCCATCACATACATTAATTATATTCAAAATGCAAATTTAGTGAATACTGAAGTAAAAGAAGACATTAAACAATTTGGCTTTGGTGGTCTCATCCACTCAAAGCTTTTCTTCCCTGTTGAATAATGAAACAAGTCTTTATTTGGTCTCCTCCTTATCAGTATACTTATAGAGTGATTTTTTATTTCTTAGCCAGTTGTATCTCATTCTGGGTACTGATGTTATTATTTTGTCCTTAAGCAATTGTCTATATTCATCCTTACTAATTCTCTCCAAAGACTGTGGTTTCTGCTTTTCTTTTCTGAATTTCAAGTCACAGAAGTCTTTGTGAATGAATCAAGTTGATTTCTTCCTACATTTTCTGTGCTTTCTCTGTGTTGAGATAATGGGATTTCATTACTTTTATATTGCATTGTTAAAACACGCCAATATTTTTGAGTCAACTCTTTCCGAGTGTTTCTTGCTGCGGGAACTTCTGTGCAAAAAATAATGTGGGCAGTGTTTAAAATAAAGCTAATAAAACCTGTATTCATTTCTCCTGTTTTAAAGCATTTCTTTTAAGGACATAAACTATTTCTAGCATTAATCTAAATTGGAATGTTGGTGTTCCAACCTATTTATATTAATAAGCGACAGTAAGTAATAATTTCCCTCTTGAAAACTGAGCAAAGTGCTGTATCCAATGACTTTAAAATTTATTTTTTCAAAAGAAAAATATGTTCTTCTGGAGAAAACCAGTTTTTATTTAATTTCTTAGTTGCAACCAAAAAAATAGAGTAGATAAGTTTTCTGAGAACAGTTCAGATTTTTGGAGTATTTCAAATTCCATTTTCTGGTATGATTTCTGCTTGATGAATTTTCTCATTTCCCATGTCAAGAGGCTAAGTTACGTAGCTTTTCATACCAATCTGTTTGGCCTTCAGCTACCCCAGAATTGAAGGTTGATAGTACACTTAAATTTTTTTATTTTTTTTAATATATCAAATGGAAAAGTGGCAAAAAGTTGCGTTTTTGATGGCATTTTGGAAATGCAGAACATTTCAGATGATTTGAGTCTGAGACCATTTTAGTTAATGATTAATATGAACACCAAGAATACTAAGCTCTCCTTGATTTCGACATATTATAAGGCTATCTTTGTCATATAAAATTTAACTTATTTCTTGACTATGGTGAAGAATTTCCCTATCCATATATTCTTTCTACCTTTCTTATTGTCCTGTGTGTTCTAGAATATGTGCAGTCCATTGACAGAAGGAAGTTGTTTGCCAGGGCCTTTTTTCCTGAGCTGTGTGTAATCCTCTAGTGTTTAAGAAGTATAGTGGTGTCAGATTGATCTCACTGTTAGAACAAAGTGCTTTTTATGCAATAACAGCACAATATTTTCATTAGAGATAAAGATATAATATCCTTCATTGAAGTTACCTTATGAGGGTTTGATAAATGAGCATTTAACCATCTTCAGCCTAATCCTAACCCTAATGCTGACCAGCACTGACACTGTGGTTTTTGTCTTCACTGGGTGGAAGATAATACTAGCATTCCGGAGAAAGTCTGTAGATTGTATCTATAAGTTTGTCAGATAAATATTTCAGATATTTAAAAGAATACAAAAGCAGTTCTGAGAACAACTTCTGCCATGGAATTAAGTGTCTATGTTGCCAATGAGATTACATTGTAGATGCCACATTTGTGATGTATGGTTCACAATCCATTATGAGGTGAAAGAATCCTCTTCAAGGATTGTGATGCCAACATGTAATTGGGAAGAAATGCATCCAGATGACAAACTAAATAGACCTAATATCACTTCCGTCAAATTAGAATTGCTTTCTACTTGCTGAAAGCTAATAGCTGGGAAAACCCTGTACCAGGTTTTTTTCAGCAGCAGCCTGGGTCGGGAGATATTGAATACAGACTGAATTTGAGAGGATTAATATAAACTTAACTAGACAGAAAGAAATATGTTGAATACAATAAAACTTGTTTGTTCATTGAGAAGATTTTTATATTTGAACAAAAGAAGTTTGCTTTCTTATTTTAGGAAGGCTAAAAATGAATTTTCAAAAAACCCTGTTTTCTTTTATTTTCCTTTTTGTTGACTCAGCATCATTTGTAGACATTTTTTCATGTCTTTTTACTTTTTCCCATTATAATATGTAAATATTATTTTTGAATCCTTGTAATGCACTTGATAAATCTTTTTTTTCTTAGAATAAATTAGTTAAAATGTGAACTGCCTTTTTGCAACTGAGTTTAGACTGACAGCTGGGATTTTGCAAAGTCACTGTTTCAAAGTATTGGTGTATATTATTAACAGAACTTGTATCGGCATCAATAGTTTTACTAAAGACTTTTAAGAAATCTGGATGTAATGTATATTCATGCATAATATCTGCCTGTGTGTAAAATGTCTATGGACATCATTTTTATATGTATTTAATGATTATATGTGTTAGAATCAGGCATTAGTTTTTTTAGTAGTACTAAAATTGCGGCTTTCAAGAGTGTTAGAAATGAAAAATATTCTCTATAGTAGTTGTTGTTCAATGGAGATTTGGGTTCTGTTGCTTATATTTTTTCAGCTTAAGGGAAGCAGTTTGGTTTCCTAAAACAGTACATTAAAAATTTGTAGAATTTTTCACTTTTCTACCTAAATCACTCACTAGAATTCATAGGAGATCAGTTATGTCTGAAGTTCATTGACTTTAGATTGACCTGGGTAAAATAATGTGTTTAATAGAAAACTGTTTCATATAGAATCTCTACCATGAAACAATATTTCAGATAACAGTCATAGTCCTCTTTTTTTTGTACATGCTGAAGTGTTAAAGAAGGAAATGAAGCTTTTTAATGAAATGTTACCAAAATATCTAGAAAGTAGTTGTGTATTATGAAAACAATCCTATTACTGATTGATATTTACTATCATTCATATTTGTGATTCAGATTTTTCTTGAGCTCATTTTTATGCATATTTACAGTGCTACTTCATTTTCAAGCGATAATCATATTTTAAACTTTGGATATCAGTTTTGTCTTGTGACAGTTCTACCAGAACAGAAGCCCAGTTTGTAAAGTCTAATTGCAGTGAAATTTCAATTCCCTTAGCCTTGTTATTGGCAAGAATTTTGGCCATAGTGGAATTATGCTGGTGGTAAAATTGTTTGAAAAAATGTACAAACCCAAAAACTTTCAGATTTGGGTTTCAGGTTTTTTAAGGTAAAATCATGTATTAAGCATTGCCAGATTATTTTTTAGCCAGTGCAGAAACAGTCTGAATTATTACAGTGTGAAGTTCCAGCTATTTACTATAAGAATGTAAATAAAGTGGCACAGAGCCATATTTATAATGACTAATGAAAGCTGTTACACTGCAATCAGGGTGATGCAGAGCAACAGGGCAATTCATTAGGAGAAAAGCAGTTAACAAACAGCTAAAGCATGCCAGTTTTGACCTTTTCCTTTCAACTTCAAAACATATACTCTCCTCTAGGTTTGTTATACTAAATAATTATTTCTAAGGTAAAGTAGATAAGGACAAGTAAGGTTATTCCTGCCTGCTGGTTCTTTCTAACTGACAAAAATAGAAAGAGAAGATGTGTTTTTTGGCTTTGTTATGAACAGATATATATGCTTGCCGAGTTACGCTTGTTAAATTTACTGTACTTGTGATTTGTTGCAATGGGATGTTGATTCAGCACAGCATATAAGCACATACATAAGTCCCTCCTGACTTAAGCACCCCTATTTAAATTCAGTGTTCAGCTAAACCAAATCAGGGAGTCAGTAAAGTAAATCAGGCAATCTGGACTTAAATTGTATGCTTCTAAATTACAGCTTCTGTAATATTAACAATGTGTATCTCAAAAGACACTGCTGACATTTGTGATTGATTTTTCTTTCCCTTTTCTGTCTTTAAGACACCATCACAAGAAATAGAAATTATAAAGGTTATATTTAATTTCAATTTCTCTTTTATATAAGCAAGATATATAGGGGAAAAGGCAGTTGTCACAGGTGCTAAATTATAAACTTTATAGTTTTTAAGACAGGCTTCATCTGATATTTTATTTTTGAAATAGTGTGACCCCAAAATTTCAACAGATATGAGTACTTAAAAAACACCTTTCTTTATTTATTTTAGAAATAGCATTTTGTACGAAGTAATTTTACCAAATGCTATTGACAAAAGTGTCTGTCCTTATCTTTAAACATTAACAGTATTACATGCTAAAATCTTTTTATGGTTTTAATTGTATTTGCCCATAAATCACCATTTCCTGTATGCTTTCAGTGAAAAACTGTTTTCAGGAAATTAATTTATTAAAAGGTGAAACATTCAGGCAGTAAAACTATAGTTTGCTGGTACAGGAGAAGGAACTAAAAAACAAAGCATCAAGTAACCTGACTGCCATATTTCCATCTCTTCTTCTCCAGAAAAAGCAAATCTTACACTTACATGATGCAGTTCAGAAAAGGTCCCTTTCATGCTGACAGGTTAGCTGAAAATTCAAAACTCATTTGCAACTACAGTTATTTATAATCTTGTTCTATTTCTGTGATATACAAGTAGGTATATGTATGAAATATATGTCAAACTTCTCTCTAATTGTCAAGGCTGTTTTTGTTAAATGTGCTCAAATTCTGCTCCAGATGAATTTTTATGTGTAACTCAAAGGATACAAACTTTATGTATAACATAAAGTTACTCAAAGTAACTTTAATTTCCACAACTTGCAAGTACCACAGGTTTGTTACAGTTAAGACAGTTTACCAGTAAGAAGTTCCCAGCTAGTGTATGGTAAGGTAGAGTTTCTATAAGTCTGGTTCTACAGATTTATGGTCTGTCACATGCATGTCAGCCTGCTGAGAGCTGACGTGCTTATGCTTTCACAGAAGCTTCACATAAAGTTGTTCTCATATTTGTACTTAAATAAGAAATCCAGACTTCCAGAATCATGCTGAAAGCTGTGAAGCATTAAATGAACAGCTAATCATAGAATCATAGAATGGTTTGGGTTTGAAGGGACCTTCAAGGTTGTCAAGTCCCAATGCCTCTGCCATGGGCACCGAAGCCACTCGCTAGGGTGAGGTTGGTCAGGGCCCCACTCAACCTGGCCTTGAACATTTCAGGGATGTACATGCATAGTCTCTCTGGACAACCTGTTCATTCTTCACCACACTCTGACTAAAGAAGTTCTTCCTAACATCTAATCTAAATCTGCTGTCTTTCCTTCTAAAGTGATTGGCCCATGTCCTGTCACTATCTGCTTGCATAAAAAGTCCCTCTCCTCATTTTTATAAGCCCCTTTTAGGTGCTGGAATGCTGCTTTAAAGGTCTCCCCTAAGGTTTCCCTTCTCCAGATTGAACAACCCAAGCTTTCTCAGCCTGTCTTCATAGGAGAGATGCTCCAGCCCTCTGTGTTTGATACATTTACTGATTTTCTGTAAATTTTCCAAAATATAAAACTAGCTTTTATAATAAATTGTGGGGTTTTTGTTTTAGTATAGTTTTAAAAGAAAGTTTAGATGTTTGAAAATTTGAAATCAACATTGTACAAAGCAGTGTTGCAGACCAGAACTGAAATTGTAGACTTGCACATGAGCACTTCTGTGAAGAGTGACAGTATTTGAAGTAAGCTGTGGTGCTAAATTAGATTGCTTCTTTGGTTGTGTTTCAGAAATAACTACAAGCTGGGATGAAATGGTTCTTAGCAGCATTTAGAAGATGACCACTAATTATCTGAAGAAACATTTTTGTTCCTAAGGGGTTGCTTAACTATTAAGAAAATAATCTTAGACAATGACAGGTATGCAGCAGATTTTCCTTTTACTTAGCCCTAGTCAAGCAAAATGGTTAATTTTCTGTAGAAATCCTTTGTATAATATTTCCTTAGATTTAGTAGGGGAGTAAATAAGATTTGGACCTGCAATCAACACGGTTCTTCCAAACAATCAGTAATAGATTGCTTGTAAGTGATGACCATACCTAGCATATTTTCAAGCAACTCCAGAAGTAACTTCTTAGGACTCTATAATCTTTTAAAATTATCGTCTTTACATCCCAAACTTTCATTTATGTTGCAGAATCTATTCCATTTATTCAGTAGCACCTAAATTTAATTGGTTTTCTTCAACTGAGTCAGTAAGAATTCTAGAATTTAATTCCTAAGCCTTTTTTTCTTTTGAAAGTGGCAATAGAAAAACTGGACATTTAAAAGAAAAAAGAAAAAAGTCATGTAGGGAAAAAACCCTTGAAAGATTTTGCTCTGTGAGCTTTATTGTTCATGAAGCTTAGTTACTATACATTTGTGGTCATTAGTTGATAGGCTGTTTAGGTGAACTTTACTTACTGCTCTGCATAGACCAATCATGCTGTCCTACACAGAATGGATGGGCATTTTTGGTGTTATCTTTAACTACTTAATTCCGCTGATGTGATTAAATGTCACCAGGGTTAAATTATGAAGTTTGGATCTTTAACAATCTATCCTTTGAACAATTTTATGGTCCGACTTAACAACTGTATCTCACTTTGAAGCTGGGTACGAACCAGATGACCTCTATAGAGGTCTTTGCCAACCTATGCTTTTTAATTACCTGAGAGATCTCTTTATTAAATTTTGTGAATTAAAACACATAAGTAAATTTTTATGTTACTACATATGCAAATGTCTTGAATATAAAGGACTTATTTCCATCAGGAGCCATGTAGAAGTTCTGATCATTAATTTTTAGTAATATTTTCACATTCATATAAAAAATTAGAAGCTCCTTGATGAACATAAAAAGGCATTTGTCTTGCATTCCTCAGATTCACATTTTAGTGAGGCACCAGATATTTCAGGAATTTTTTGCACACCTATACTACAGTACCTAAGTCTTCTGTACTTGTGCTTCATAATCAGCAACAGCTTTGGTATTTTTGCACCCTCTTTATAAGGGAAATATGAGACTTAAAAGGCTTTATTATTTTATTTCTAGCTTTATTTTTAGGCTGATAAACTGAAGTATACATTCTTTGAACTTCTTTATAATTGTGATTTCATTAGTCATGTAACTAAACAACTGTCTTTGCATGTGTCCCTAAAATCCCACTGAAAAGTTACTTACTAGAAAATCACCTAATCCTAAATTTTGTTTTGTGGTGTTTAAGGATAATCTGTTTACATTCATGGCAAGCTGAGCAGTATTGGAATCAGTACTACTGTGTTTTACCTCCTGAGGGTTCACTTGCACAGCTTCAACAGATCACAAATTTGATGGCAAAATTTAGTGACTCTGCCTCATGCTTTGACCACTACGACGTTTTCCCTAAAGTGCATATTGCAATAGTTACAAGTTTTATCTATAACTTCTTTTCTTCATAGCAATAATAGGCATCTCAATAAAGATGGGAAAATGCTTTACATTGATGGAATTAAGCTTACTGTAAATGCAGTAGCCTACCTTGTCACATTCAAATTGGAAAAACGAAAAAAAAAAACACTGTCAAAAATTCAATTTGGCATTACAGAGATTACTGCTGTATAACAGCCCTTTATCTGTAGTAGTGTATAAAAGCACTTCTAACAGTGCATCAATTTTCACAGCCATTTAGTAGATTAGAAAGCAATTGTAAACAGAGTAAAACCCACATTAACTCCTGTCAGCAGCCTGCCTTTTTCTCAGTTATGGATTTGTTTGAAATAACAGTGAAGTCTAAAGTGATTGCATCAACATCACAGATTGTATTATAAATATGAATGAACCCATTGTAATGGACTGCATAGTAATAGATGGCAAGAATTTGTCCCCTCCCCTCAAAGTAACAGCTTTTGTAAGGGAAGAATAGCTGTGGCTAAGGAAACATTTCACACTGCACAAATTACTGCTCCTGTTGTGAAACAACAACTGCACCAAGTGACAGATTTTTAAACTGCCCCTATTTTAATATTTTAGCAATGCACCATTAATAAGTGTCTATTATTTCTTTTAACTGAAATCAGCTAAAGTTATATCTATTAAAAGACCCTAAATCAAGTATTTTAAAATGAACAGTTGTTTAGACAACGTTACTAGAGGTGTTTTTTGGGGTGCAGAGAAAGAAAGTGGCCATGCATAGGTTTCTTTATTTTGGAACACTGCCTTTATTTTAACTGCTTAGAAGCAATTAATGCAGTGAAAATGAGAAGAATACTATTTTTTCTCTCATCATCAGGAAGCACAGTGGTAGTTACAATAAACTGATTCATGGCCAGTGTGGTGAAATCTGATCTTGAAAGTCTTAAAGATTCTCCACACACAATATCATGCTGAGTGGGGTGTGTTTTGCGTTTCTTTCATTGCTCCAAAAGATGTCTAATGTCTCTAACAAACACTGGTCACTAGATATTTCCTAACACCTGTTTCTAAAAGGTGTTCTACTGCATATCTTCTTAATTGCTGCTGTCCATTTAGCTATTCCTTATAGACTTAAAGAAGGTCTACTGTTTAGTTGCTTTTGTTAGAAAACTCTGGTTACCAGTGCATTTTGATAAATGTACCACAGTCATAGTGCTAGGCACTGTGCTATAAAATAATGCTTCTCTGAAGTAAAAGAGACAATAGTGTATATTTGAGTTCTAATTTATCACACACAGGATATTAAACATTGAGGACCAAATTTGCAAATGAGGACAAATGTAATGTTTCGTATTTATGGGAATAGAACCTGTTAGTAAAGTAGCTACAAAGATAAAAATACAATTTCCTCCAAATTGTAGGAATGAAATGTGACAATATTTATCTTCTCTCAGCTGTTGCATTTCATTGTTATTTTGTGAAATATTATGGCAATTACTCAATGAAACATTTTGCGCCAAGACTTCATTTAAAAAGTCTTTAAATTTTGGCTGAGAAAGCAAGTGGTTTTCTCCATGGAGATTATATATTTCTTTGATAACCTGTGTATAATTGTGGCTTTTAACCTTCAACTTTTTACATTTAAGCAAAAACAGTTCCAGGAATGGTGATTTCACGTTAGTGAATTTTCTGCTTTACTGTGTTATAGCTCTTTTTAATATTTTATTTACATTTGTTTGAATGTAGCAAGAAAGTGTAATTCATGTTTTTGAAAATAAAATGCTTAACCACTACTATATCTAGATTTATATTATTTCATCCAACAAAGAAATCTCATGCTTTGGTAACAGAAAAACATTTAATGAAACTTAAAGATGAATAATCGTCAGTAAAAAAATACAAAACATCGAAGAGTTTATTTTATAGTTGTGTGATTTCTTAATTTATATTTTTCAAAAAAGAATTTTCAAATATTTTTGCAGCAATTTTTTCTCTTTTTTCTTCAGAAAGTGCAGGTGAATGAGTGGTCTCTTAAATTGGACCCAGCATTTTAATGTATCCTCCTGTTGTTAAATGTTCCTATTTAGTGGATTCCATTATTCCAAGTCAAATAAGTGCACAGAATTCAGGTGCTGTTCCGTGCCTTAGACTCACACAATCATAAATTTGATTATCTTGCCTTTCCCTATCCTTCATTTCCCTACACACTCTTGGGTGCAGCTGAAAATGTTTTTCCAAAACTCTCTCATTCATCATAAGTGCTCAGTTCTTTCTGAGATGCTTTCTCATCTAATGCAGATTCACATGTACTCAATGCTTTATATAAATAGATAAAATTAACAGTATCTTGCATTAATTTTATTACCATTAGCTTGCTACTCTGTCTTCTTAAAGAAGACTTAAATGCCATTTAAAAGCAAGTGGAACTTCAAAGGAAAGCAGTTGGAAGTAACTAGAACTGGTGAAGGTCCCAGGGCTAGAGAGCAAGCTATCATCTCATAAGGATCTGCTTTAGAATGAAATCCTCAAGAAGGAATTGCAGTTGAAACTACTCCATTGTTACTGAACTCAGACAAGTACAGTCTCCTACTGAAGGTCACATCACCCCTAAAGCAGTCAAGAGTTGCTGCTCTCTGAACAGCAGAATTGTCTTCCCAAGGCAGGTGAGGACTCCCAGTCCAAGGTTTACCAGACTTTCTGGCTGGGAAGTCGTGTCACTGCACCCTCTGCAGCCAGCCAGCTGCCCACAGTGCTGCTCTTACAGGTGTCTGTCTCTCATATACTCTATTTAGCTACTTCAGCCCGCTTCTCTTTCCAAGTTACACCACTTCTGTTTGGAAAAAACCCATCTTTTAAAGACTATTGATGAGAAATTACTGTTCAAAGCTGGCAGTTCTCAGACAGACATAGACACATGCAAAGCAGGTAAATAAACTTTATGTTCAGGCATAGATATATTCCACTTAATTACATGGGCTCTGTTTTGCTTGCCTTCACTATCTATTTAAAACTAATCTAAGCTAGGCTCTGTCTCTAATCGAAAGAAGCCAATAGATACCTAAAGTATGTGCTTTTAATTGTGCTCTGAAGATTGCCTTTTTCCCTTGACTAGTCCCTTGACAGTGCAATCTCTTTGCCATTATTGTTCTGCAGAGTCAGGCATAATGATTCTGCACCAGGACTACCATGGTCTACAATGATTTCATTATAGTGAAATACAGCACTGGTGGGTACGTAGGATCCATAGATAACATTCCACAGTTTGTATTACTCTCAGAAATTCTGTATTTTGTGTAATTAGTACGGTACAAAACAACCTCAGCCACCTGCAAATAGATTTTCCTATAAATGAGTTGTCTCCTAAATTTGAAATACCTTTCAGCTGAATCTTTGTGCATCACTGTCCTTCCTATATGCACCAGCGACTAGGGAGCTGTGCATACACTGATGAGGAAAATGGCATTACTGTTTTAATTCTGATGGACATAGGTCATTTGGATTAGTTTCTGAATGAATGATGGAATAGATATCAAACTCTGTTGAACAATGAGAAGATTGATGAAAATAGTATTTTCAAATGATTCTCAACTAACAGCATGTTTTTGTTTAATAACAGAAATAACTTTGTGTGTTGGCATTTTTTTATTATTATAATAATTTATTTTTTTTTTACCATGTTGAAACCTTAGTGCTTTTCTTTATTAGTTCTTTAGCTTTATGCTTTATGGAATAATTCAAATTTAACATAATNTATGCACCAGCGACTAGGGAGCATAAACTGATGAGGAAAAGGGCATTTCTGTTTTAATTCTGATGGACATAGGTCATTTGGATTAGTTTCTGAATGAATGATGGAATAGATATCAAACTGTGTTGAACAATGAGAAGATTGATTCAAATAGTATTTTCAAATGATTGAGTCTCAACTAACAGCATGTTTTTGTTTAATAACAGAAATAACTTTGTGTGTTGGCATTTTTTTATTATTATAATAATTTATTTTTTTTTTACCATGTTGAAACCTTAGTGCTTTTCTTTATTAGTTCTTTAGCTTTATGCTTTATGGAATAATTCAAATTTAACATAATATTTAGTATGTTGTACAAGTAAGAGGCAAATACTCTATAATATATGCATAAAATATGATGATAAGGCCCAATGAAAATATTTTGTTTACTGCTTATTTTGAATGGCAATGAAACTATATGAATTAAAGTAGGTGCTGTTATAGTTTTTGTCACTACATACTATTTTTGTCACCTTTTTTTTTAACTTGGTACATACTCTGCAAAAGTAGAGTTGTGGGTGTTTTGGTTTTTTGGGTTTTCTTGTTTTTTTAGAGAGAGTGTAGATAAACATTTTCATGGAACTCTTACTAACACTGTTACTTTAATTCTTTCACCTGCTAATCTATCTTACTTAACAAAAATGCGTACACTCAGAACTAATATCTAATAATCATGGGCTTGTCTTCCCATCCAAAGTATCTCTAAATACTAAACACTTAGTCCTCTGTGGATATGAAATTCTTAAGTTTAAATGTACACAACTAGAGTTTTGTAAGTTTTGCAAGGCTAGGACTAAATCTAAGCCAATTTCTGTTTAAAGCAGTGATGCTTTTCACCTGAAGGGTAGAATTCCATGTACCAATGCAGAAGTGAGATTAATTTATTTTATAGGCTGATTTTTAAATCCAGAATAGGTTTCAAACTTGTCAGAAACTGTCAAAGCGATACAAAAGTTTGAGTCTCACAAGTCTGTCAGAGAGAGGAGCCTAAACAATTATAAGAACTATGTCCTAAGGAGGTAAAGGTTAATGAACATGAAGGGTATTTAAAAAGGAAAAAATTATGATAGGTAATGGCTGAGCAGCATGCACAGTAATACTGTCTTTCATATCTACAGTTCTTGTCCCCATATTGCATGCTAAACAGAGTTTCCCTGCTTATATCCAAACTATTTGCTATAACAACTGTAATTTGTTTTAATTATATTCTTCATGTAGCCAGAAAAAACTTTGTGAAATTTTGCAGCTTCTGTTAAATAAGTAGTGAGATGTATGCTTAATAGTCTATCAGGCCTTAAAATCACCAAATCTACACCCTGTCCTCCCTGATAGGGGAGGTGTCATCTCAACAATCCCTTGTCTCTGTACAGACTATGAAATCCACCTTTTATGCAGACTTTGCTGCAGTCAGATTCTGAAGCTTCCAGATACAGAAGTTGCTTTTAGATATCTGCAGTGTGGGCTCTCTTTACCTGTTTAAAGTATCTACATTAGGGTGAAATGAAGCGCAGTTTACAAGTGCTTGTTTCTCCTCACTGAATGTGAAGGGAGCCTGAGGCAACCAGCACAAATTCATTCAACCAGCACTGAATCTCACACTGGGATCAAGGGCCTTTGGTCGGTCACAAGGACACACAGGATTTTGCATGCTCGTGTTACAAACAATTTTATATAACACTGAAGAAAAGAGTCAGGTTTCTTTCTGTACCTGCAATGCATACACATCCATAGCCAATGAGTTATATTTATTTCATAGTTGTAGTTATAATAAGGCCGGTTAAATTTGTAGTTTGTTTTAAATGTAACTGAGAATATTTCAGAGTATTCATTACCACAAAAAAAAAAAAAAGGAAATGCATCTACACAAATGTAATTGAACTTGTTGCTTTAAGCCATATTCTGTTACTTAACCAAAGAGCTATAAATTTATACATCTGGTTCAGCTTATTGAAACTGTCCTGATTTTGAGCTTAATTTCTGGAAATAATCTGTTTGGCTGGTAAGCTTAGAAGAGGTAAAGGTTTTTAAGAGAGGTAAGATAAATTATCAAGTACCATAACTGAATTCTTAGACATAGAGGCTATTCCCTTCTCTAAAGTTTTCCTCAGTTATGTTTCTTGAAATAAAAATACATAAATATCTAGCCTACTATTTTTGCTGCAAATCTCCTTGGAGTCAGCTGAATTGTTATTCTTAACACTGCTGGTTAACATTGAGAATCTAGATAATAATACTGGTTGTATATGGTGTCATTTTATTACACAAAACTGAAAATCATATTTCTTCTATAAGATGTTGCTTTGAAATTAAGAGTAACATGCGTGAAATTTGTGTTTTAATAAATTTTTCTTAGATCACAGTGAAATGCTGAAAATTGTGAGATTTTTCAATTGCATTTTTTTTTTCTTAGCATTTAAATCTACTCAGGTGTAGCATTTCTCTGGAAATGGGTACTAATGGAGATGCTAGAAAATCTTTGAGGATATGTCTCTAATGTGTTTAGTGTAAGTGACTAACTTAATTGATGAGCTAGCAGTGAGTTTACACAATATAGTTGCTCTAGAAAGAAGTGTCAGTTTAATAGTTATTATGTATATTGTGTTTCCTAAAAAGTGTTTTTGTCGTCTCTTTAGAACATGGTGGAGAAAAAGAATTTTCTTCATGAGAACCATGTGGCGATTGTGCCTGTGTGTGACTGAGAGTAACCTGTAGGCATTCTAGCCTGAATGAATTTATGCACACGTAAAACTCTGTGTGTACCTTGTGTCCTAAAAAAAACTATTTCAAGTTTTTTGAGTGGTCTTAAGTTTTTGAAGAGTATCCACGGAACTTCTGACTGTCTTCAGTTACATACGGAATAATGAAGGGGAAAATTGAGGAGATTTCTGAGTAGTCAAGTGATTTCCATCACAGACTAACTTGGATCTGGAAATAAGTTGTTTTATGGGTTGGGTTTTTTTTTTTGTCTACACCAAGTTGGCATCTATAGTCAGTACAGTTGCTAAGTAGTAAACACCAGTCATTTCACACAATTGGCAAAACATACCCCTAAACAAGATTGGCAATGACTGGTTTAAAATGTCTGCATATGGGCATTTGAGAAGGAATTGTCATTGGTTCAATGTGATCATGTGCAAGTTTGGAACTAAAGTCTGGGCTTGGAACTAATGTCTAGGCTTGTAGTGGGGTGCATGCCAATATAAACTGATGCAGTAAACAACTGAACAAAAACCTAAACAGGAAAAAATGGAATTGTGTAAAAGTTTGCCTTTGAAGTCTGAAATCTGTCATGTGAACAGCTTCAAATTCATATATGCAATGGCATACAGTTGTTACACTATCTCTGGTTTTCCTGAGAGTGCCAGGGTTGGCATTTGTGTTCTCCATGGCAGGCCATAAGCTGCTGTGCTTTGTCTTAGTGACTGGTGATCCCACCAGAGCAGTGTTTTTTTGGCTGTTGCTGAGCTGTGCTTGCACAGTGCAGTGGCTTTCTGTCCACCCACAAAACACACGGAGCCAGGAGGCTCAGGGTGGGAAAGAGGCTGGAAGGGGCTAACTGGCATAGCTGACCCAGGCTGCTGCTCTACCATATGATGTCATGCTCAGCAATAACATCTCAGGGAAAGGAGGAAAGGTTCTTTTTGAACGTGTTCCCTTACAACCTGAAGTATATTGCAAAAGGACTACAATTTTACCAACTTCCTTCAGAAAACCCCTTCACAGATTTTATGCTTTTATGTGTCATAGTATGAACAATACTTAGTTGAATGCCCAGAGTAATTTAAGAAAGAAAAACATTCATGCTAATTCAGATAAACTTCAGTGGTCTTTGCTGTAATATGTTCTTCTCTGAATTCTTGCACTGTTCAGGCATTTACATTTAACATGAAAATCTATTTGACCATGCATGCTACAGAGAAGTAAGTTAAGCATATGTTGTTTTCTTTGTGAGTGACTGAACTTGTGTATTATTATTTTAATTACCCCTCAGGCAATCTTGTGATGTGTGATCAAGTGCAGGTCAATGTTCTGAGAGTCCTTCAACATGACAGTTCACAGAATAATTATCCTGTCATCGCACCTTGATTCATTGTTACATGGTTTCTTGGACTTTTTCCTCTTTCTCAGATTTGCTTAGCAACCAGATGACAAGTCTCATACTTATTATTCAAGTAATCACACTCTGCAGCACATAGATGCATCAATTAAAGCTTTACAATGAAGTATATTGTTCTGTTTGGAATCCTCAGGTGTCAGGAATTAAAAATTGGTTTTAAATGTTGTAGACTGCATTCAAATGGCTCATCTGTGTTGATGTTAAACAAACAAGCATGCTAACAATTCCAAACAAAAGACATAGGTCAAAATCATTAGGAAATGAATTATAAGATATATTCTGCTCTTAAAGCACTTAGTCTTTTAGAGATTTACCAATTAAATGCAGCTCTGCAATGTCTGAGTGCCAAACATTTATTTTAGCTCTGTTTTTTCAGATGCAGATCAATTTGATATCTGCTTTATATGTTCTTACCTATAGTCTTTGTAAACATTTTCTGACTAATTTTCCAATTTGTATAAATTTCACAGCAATTTATTATTAGAATGAAATTCAAGTACCCAGAAGCTGTCAAGATGGTTCAGTGATTTAATGTTGGCATCCTGCAGCTTTGACTTTAATCAGCAGATGCTCTGGCATTACCATAAATGTTTTCTTAACCATCTCTGTCAAAAAAAAAAAAAAAAAAAGAGAGACACAATTTTTCCTGTTTGGAGTCTCCTATTTCTGATTAAATTCAGTTTGGGTTCTTTTGCATAATTAATATACTGTGATGATCTCTAAGCATTTGTTTTTAATATCACCTTTTGAGCTAAACACATTTGCAAGACTGCTTCATAAGTCAAAACAGACAAAGGAAAAACAAGTCTATGTTTAAGAATCCTCTGTTTCTGTGGCTTGGGTGGTCTTATTGCCTTCTGCCTTATTTTCTCAGTGAGTATAAAGGCTTTAGGTATTCAGTCAGTCAGTTTTTCGTACTCTATGTAATATTTTAAGTTCCTCCATGAGAGAGAGGTTTTTTTTCTGTATATGCAAAGATGTGTTGCATTTTAGATTTTCTGAAGTTTTTTTTAAAAACCCTCCTACATGGTAAGATTAACTTTTGTTAGCTGGTGATTACTTAATAGTATTTGAGTGCAATTGATTAGGAATAGAAGGAGGAAGCGCTAGAGTCAGCTTCCGTTGTTTTTAACATACCAAAGTGGCTGCTAAGAGTTTAACTGGTCAAATATAGGGCAGTAAATACATTCATTGCATGAAAAGTGCATACCATTAGTGGTGTTTGACACAGCATTTTGAATTCACAATGACTAGATTAATTACCCATGATAATGTAGCTTGAATTTGTCTTGTGATAATTCAGTGGTATTTGGAGGAGTTGGTAAAAACCATTTTAAAATAATAATTCCTCTTTCAGAGACTGTTAAAATCAGTGTCCCTTTTCAGAGCAGTTTGTCACACTTGCAGAATACAGTTGTTGGTGTCAAATACACATATGGCTGCATCATGTGGTTTTTTACATCCCATCTCTCTCCACACATGAACAAGGCCAAATTACAGTCCATCCCAAAGACAGGGAATAAGGAAGTGAAAGCACATAGCATTAATTAGAGTATCATATAAAGAGAGAGAGAATTGTCAAAGGAATATATTTATGCAGTCATGTAGAGTGAGGGAGAGATAAATCACTTTTCCTCTGCCTTTATTTCCCAGTCTTTACTTTTGCATAACGATCTTGAATATGTACTATTTCCTGCTCCACAGTTTCAGTCTGCTTGTTAGCACACTATCAATTATTTTCTGCAGAGCTTTGTCAGAGGAAAGTAAGGGCCATAATAATAATATGAAAGTTACATGAACTAAGATGATTCAGCTTCATCCCATTTCCATCCTACGTATTCATGAAGGCAATCTTGGATGTTAGTTTACACAAGTTAAACTTCACATTCATATCTGCTTCTGTCCTCTTTAAAAGCACCCATGCTGTAAAGAAGCGCAGATTAGAATTCAGAGTTCTCATAAATACTTCTTCAGGTTTGTAAATCACTACACTCTTCCCTGTCATAGCATTAATAGCATGTAGTGCTGTCTGTTACTATTCTTCCAGAGACCTCTAGAGGAAACATTTAAAATTAGAGGACCCTGAGAGCCATATGCTATTCTTGCAATCTCATGAATAATAGTGAATGACAGCGCACTGTGTCTGTGACCTGTGTGGACAAGAGCTGCCCCAGGGCATTGGTCCTGTGCCTCTTACAGCAATGTGAGGAAATTGTGTTTCTATTCAACTGTTAAAACTGATACCCACCTAATTTACTTTCAGCTCTAGCCTCTCCTCTTTATGCCATTCCCAAAAGTACTTCCAGGACTCTGTAGATCTCCCTTTAGCTTAGAAGTAGTTTGATTCCTTAGGAGAGAAGAGCAACAAATGATGAGAGAAAGATAGTTTTTCTCGTTGGTTTGATCTGATATTACAAAGTATTTGTATTCAAACTTAAAGCAGTTCAGCCTACCGGTACTCTGATTGCTGATATAAACCTGGGAATGGAAGTTTAGGATAAAAATAAGAAATAAAAATTGTATGGATTTGTAGCAGCAACTGGAATAGCTAGGGAATATCTTGTGAACATTTGATAACAAGAGTAGTGGATGAGAAATAATAATAGTGTTAAACTTTCAAGACAATTACTAGGCATAGATGCATGTCCTTGTTTAGGGGAAATTTGGGAGGAAAACTCTGAAGGGGTCCCTCTAGAAAGCAAATTCAAGTGGTCCCTCCCACTACCAGTCTGGGAGACATAAATCTCCATAGAGAAAAGTGGGGAAAAATGTTTATTTAACAAGCAAAGTACTCACAAACATGGAAAAAATCATAATATTAAACAGTGGAACATCTCCTTGTTCTGAAGAGATGGCAAATTCAGAGAGAGAGTCCTTGTTGTGGGATGTAGCTCAGCTTGCTCAGTCTCTCATTGGTCCCTCCTGCCCTGGAAAATGCCATGTCCTGGGCCACAGGTGGGAGCTCCCGGTGTTTTTCTGGGTTTTTAATCCAAAGCAGCACTGAACACTTCCAAGACAAAAAAAACCAAACCAAAACAAAAAATGCCACAGTCCTGGGAGCCTCTCTGCCTCAGCTAGGTTAAAATCTAACTAAAAGCAGAGGAGAGCTCTGTCCCACTGTCTGTGCTGCAGACAGCACAGTCCGTGAGAAGGATGCAGGGGCACAAGTGCAGCTTCTGCAAACAAAGTGCATGCTTCTTCTCCCCTCTTCACTCTCAGAACCAGTCTTAGAGGTGCAGAACTTAATATCCAGCATAAACCGAACAGACTGGGGATACAAGCATCATAAAGTTACCTCAGGACAATAATAAAATCATAGAATGGTTTGGGTCAGAATTGGCCTTAAAGGTCATCCAATTATGGCACCTACACCATGGGCACGGACACCACCCACTAGATCAGGTTGCTCAGAACCCTATCCAGCCTGGCCTTGAACCTCTCCAGGGATGGGGCATGGTTTTTGGGGGAGGTTGTGGGTTTTGCTTGTTTGTCTGGGTTTTTTTTCAATGTGTATGCTAAATAGTAAATACTGAACAGAAGCAACCACAACATTTAGAACTGCAGCGAGTAGAATTTCATAAATATAAGGTCAGTCTTTAGGATTTGTTTTGTTGTTTGGAATTGTTGTGGGTTTTTTTTTCCAGAGGAAGGAGGCTTCCTACTGTGTTCTTCCTCAACAGTCGGTAAAAGAAGACAAAATTGTGTGTTTCTTTTCCATTTCAGTCATTTACATCAGCATGTTGCTTATCATTCCCCATTGCATCTGCTAGTTGCTTTCCTTTGATGGCAGCAGTCTTTATGCATATTCCTGAAGCTTTTTTATCAAAGTGCACCTTGAAAGCAGTATTCATCTGTAGGTAGCTGGTTTGCAGAAAGGTTTGGAGACTAAACGTGTCTACTGCTGGAAGGCAGTTTAGTATGTGTGATCTACATTCATTATCATCAGGTGAAGAGGGTAGCTTTAGATTATTGACCTCTGTGTATCTTGTCACAGGTCACTAACTTTGACAGTCATCATTTTTGACTGTTAACTCTAAAGATGATTTGGAATGCAAGCTGCAATACACTTGTGAACAAAATAAAACAAGTAATAAACCACATTCCAGGAATTTAAAATACTCTAAAATATGTTAACTTCCAGTTTTATTATTGTCATTTCCCAGTTATTTCTTGACTTAAAGAAGAGAAAGAGTTGATGTTTGTCCTGTTTGTACTTTGAGAGAAATCCTATAAACATCTAGGCTGCGGATTGTTTCTGCCCACTGGGGCTTGAAGATCCCATATCACTGGTATTCCTGTAGATCAATATTTCCTTTTTAACCTCCTTTGCTTGACATAGATAAGAAGATTAATTTACAAGTTATTAATATTAAAGTTATGACTTTTGATTTGTCCATTTCAAAATTAAGAGACTAAGAATTTAGTTTTCCAAGAATGTGGAGCTTGGATGATTTCTGTCAGCAACTTGATCCACACTCTTGTTCTCTTATCATCTTGACAGGTACTCAAGACTTTTGTTAAAATCCTAGTAAGTGAAAGTTGCATTTCTTGTAAAAAATAGTCATTGTCTTATCACAGTTGAGGATATATTAGTTTAAACAGAGAAATTGGTTCCAACTTATTGCAATTGCGAAGTGTCTTTGGAAAAGATAGGTAAAGTTTGAATGGAGTGATCAGCAGGAACTTAAAGTAGTCTTTGAGAAGATATAGGTAGGAAAGGAATCAAAAGAATTTTTAAAGGCTTTACTTTGGGTTCAAGTAAAAGGGAGCTGGTCCAACATAGTTCTTCTTGTCAAAAATTAGTTTGCTCGCAGATTGTAATTGACTGTCTTTGAAATTTAGTTTCTATAAATTCCCTGTATTAGTCACACTGTGTGCTGATATACTCACTTCTTGCCTTTGAAATGTGCATAACCCCCCTATATTCACTATTTCAGAAAACTGTCTCATCTAAATTGAGCTTACTGATAGTTTCTTCCTTGTGTTTCACATCTCTTTATTGCAACATTTAAGAACAGCAGCAACTATTAAATGAAATGTGCATAGTTTAAAAAAGAAATGTTCCAAATATCAGTAACCCTTTTTCATGTCTCATGAGTTACTGTCTGCTTAAGATTAGTAGAGTTGTGAGCATTTAGCATGAAATATAAAAGTGTAAGAGATTACTTATCAAGCAAAGGTCTAAGTACAGCTCACACTCCTTTATATGTTAGGGCTGGAGCTGCAGATTTGAACTGAAATAAGTCATAACAACACACAGTGCTCCTTTTACCAGGGACATTCTTCAAGCCTACCCTTGTCAGTCAGAGATATTGTTGAAAAAACATGAAGTCAATAAAAAGTATTTTAAATATTTTCCATTAAATCATCCAGAAAGGAGCTATCCCATTTTTTAATGAATGATCTTATGTAATACCAATAGACCTTCTAGCCATAGAAACATATTATGTTTAAATTCTGGTTCTGAGGGATAAGGCAGGCTTTGAGAAGGATAATGATGTCTTGTTGTGTTCTCACACCAGGACTAAAGTCTGGGGACGGATTTCAGAAGGCCAACTTTGGGCTGTAAAAACTAAAGGAAATTTGGTGCCTAAAAAATCTTGGGGCTTGCAACTGTCTGGTGTCCAGTGCTCTAATAGGGATTGGTGCAGGAAACGAGACTGTCGTTTCAAAATTGAGAGGAAAACATTAATTATTTTCTTCTTGGCGTTTCTGATAGTAAGAAGCCAAGAATTTCAAATCTGTTTGTTTAGATGGGACATATGAGGATATACCCCGATATCCTCACAACGTCCATGGCATGTGATCATTGTCTAAGTACATCTTCACTTGCTAAGGTTGCACTGAGACATGCATGAGGATGTGGTCGTTGAAATTTGTGAGAAATGGACAGGACTTCCAGACAGAGACTGGGTTCCACCAAGCATTTCAGCTTGTGGGAATTCTATACAGCTGCAGCCAGAATTAGCACATGGCACTGCTGTCAAAAATACATGTTCTTTTCCCCTGATGTTTTGCTGGGAAAATACTTGAGCGCAGCATCAGCATGGTGTAGCTTTTGGAGAATTTCAGTTCCATGCATCAGGAATGAGGAACCATAGACAAACTATGGCACCAAACGTGTGAGCCAGTGGTAAGAGTTATGGCTAGGCCAGTTACTTTTTCCAAGCTAAAACCCTTTGCCGTGGTTACATTCCTTCAGAGTATTGTCTAGGACATGGCTTAAATGACAAGTCATGACTTAAAATGTAAAAATAATTTTTTTACATAATTGCTGGTAATGTCAGTGTGGATGGGCTTTAGAAAATGTTGGCATAAATAACTTCAGGAATATGATGTAGCATGTGGAGCACAAGTCAGCGAGATCAGAAATATTCCACTGGGTTTCTGAGCATTTTTCCCTGTTAACTTGGTAAGAGATGTAATGAGGTTGTAACTGCAGTTGTTCTTTTTATGTTGCAGTTTTGTCATTCCCTACATTGAGATGTATGACTGTAATATGAACATATAATGCCATGCAATGCTGTTCTCCTTATTGTATTTGCAACTTTATTTTTCAATCAGTCTACAAGTATTTACATAAAACCAAAATATGTCCTTAGTATCAAGCAAGACTTTTACTGAAAAACTGTGTGATGAAATGAAGCTTTTCAACATTGTTTTTAATATTAAATATTTATTAGTTGTTTTAAACAAAATCTATCTCGACTTTAGTGAGTCTCTTGAAATCATTTTTGTTCTCTATTAAAGGTAATATATAACACTATTGTATGAGATTTTAAAAGTTCCAACTGATCATATTTTGCTTCCCCAAGTTCACAGCAGGCAGGTCTCATACTGCTGATTTTTTTTTGTTCAAATTCTAGTGCACAATTCCCTTTTTCTGAGTATAACGTATCCTTTAATATGTTATAAGCATAGTGTTTTAAGTTGTTCTGTGTTAGGACATCATTTAAACTGTGGACAGCTATATTAAACACAATTTTCTGTCAACTGAAGTTCCTGAGCATTGCTGTTAGAAGTCTTGTATCTAGATGATATTAACTACTTGGCTCTAGGTTTTGTGCATATGGCTTGGAATGCTTTTGATTAACAGCAATGTTCAAGCAATTAATATCTGCAAAAACTTCATTTGAATAGGTCTGGAAGACCCACAAAAATTGAATATTGAACAATGGAAAGAAAAGATTTAAATATCATGGAATCTAGACACTGAGATTTTCGTAGTGTACTATGTGATCTTTGCCTAACCTGTGCCTGGAAGCATTCACTAGCAGTAAAGTCAAAACTACTCTGGGTTATCACCTGAGCATTTAGAAAACTTAAACATGAATTCAATTATTGGTTTGGTTTTTTTTTTTTTCATCTGCATAGTGATTGTTATACACCTGAATGGCAAATTTCGATTGTTGAAAGTGACCAAATAGTAGAAACTTGTCTCAACTACTTCCAGTATGTACACTAAATTAATAAGTTCTCTCTCTATCCAGTAATTTTTAATGTCTGATTTCTTTTTGTCTTGCTACTGACGGAAGGTGCGCCTTGCTACAGTAGGTGGACAAATAGTGCATCTCCGGAAATGTAAGCTTTCTTCTTAGCAAGAATTCATGCAGAAGTGCCTTTCCATGAGTAGTTTTTGTTTAGCCTTCTGTGTGTTGAATTATATTCAGTTCTTTAGAAGTGTGTTTGAACCAATGCATGTGTGTAAATAAATAATTTGTTTCAAATATAGTTTACTGTCAAAAGCACAAAACAAATTTGTGTATGCCTATCATGTAATGGTTCAAAGCATTTTAGGAGAAGTCTGTTAATACCTGTATGATTTGTGTATTTTCTGTGTGTTCCCTTTTTATGGAAGCATAGGTGGCCAATGTCACTAAGCCATGTCCTGGCTGTTTCGGCAGCGTGTGGAAAGGAGGGATGATGACACAGCTGGAAGGGGACCATCAGGGGGGATCCAGGGTATCCAAGGCAAACTATAATATCACACCACAACATCCAGCCATATCAAACACTGTCTTCAGAAACAGATCAAATTCCAGCTTATGACTGGTTATGGTTTCTGGCTTTCACATATATAAGTGTGACTTCTAGAACTTCATTACTCTGCTGGTTCAAGGTTTTAATGTCTAATAGCAGTAAATTACTGGCTGTTTATTCTTGTACTTACTTTGTCAGTTAATCTTGACTTTTCTTGTAAGTAAATAACTCTTTGCTTTATAGCGTTTATCATGTGGAACTAAGTCCAGTTTTTCCACAGTTGTGATCAAAGCTGCAGCTAACCTGCAGTAGTTTGCAGCCATGTAATTCTGAATTCACATTCAAGATGCACTGTTTTTTTTAAACCACTCACCTCAACGCTGACAGGTTGAAAATTACCTTATTTGATTTCAGGGCTATAGCACAGGATTGGAGGGAGGTGAGGTTACAATCCCAAGTCAAAGCAGTGAAATGGTTGTAGTACCAAATCACCAATTCATGCAAGTTTTGAATCAGTGTGTGAAGCACTATAGAGTGCTCAAGAGTTTGGATTTAACACAAATTAATTTCTGTTGTCTTCAAATAAAAAATTGAGGAATTAGTGAGACTTTTTACCTTGATAGTGCCTAACTAATTTTACATTTTGATTTAAAGAAAAGTCATCTTTCACTCTGATAAGAATACCACGAGCAGCACATATACCTCAAGTTAGTTATACATCAGTTAATTCTTAATGTGCACATTTACTAAAGTGAAATCTAAGGCTGTAAGTAAATTCACATTCTTTCTGAGCCAGGCCCAGCAAAGTTCAGTGTTTCTGAATTCACAACAGCCAATTAGCTAAGCAGGTAACTATCTACCTCCACATCTGCTCATTCTGGACTGGCACTTAGGCATAGCCATGCTCTGTGGAAAGGTTCCTCCTTGACTGAAGAATATAAATGGTAAGGATGCCACCTGGTTTAGAAAGCAACTGAAATAACAAATTTGAGATGATAATACTGGATTTGGATAAAATATGTGTCCAAGTACTATTTTTTTAAATTTACTCTAGCTGCCCAATATTATTTTTCACATGGCTGAGACCAAAGTATTATTAAGGAATGCTGCTAATCACTTGTGTGAGACTTAGTGATTTTTCTAGTGAATCTTCACATCATCATTGCAAAAGGAGATGAAACAAGAACTACTCACATAAACTAAACACTGTTTAAGGCACTTTCCTAATGCCATTTTCCATTGTTGCAGGACCCTTCAGAGTGAAGGGAAAGGCTAGTCATTTGAGTTAAGTATAGCACTTATTAGTCTATGCCTAGAAATTCACAGTTGCTGTTGTTTAAGGGGGGAATAAAAGACACAGCTCTCTTCAGCTTTACTCTGTCCTATGCTACGCAACAATTCCAGATTGTAGACAGCAATTTATGGGACAAACCTAAGTGAAAGCCTCAATTAGTTACTGAGTTTCAAAGTGTTGATAGAGTTTGGATAGAACCCATGAGCTTCTACTTATTAACAGGTGGCTTGCAGCAGTTCCCTGCTGCAGTGGGGAGTGTAGGCTGCTGTTGTGAGTCTCACTCTAAGGCACCTCTACTCTGCCCTGGGTACACTATGAGAAACTGGGGGATTTTACTGCTGGATTTTACTTTGACGCCTCAGTTCATAAAGAGTTCCCCTTGTCTGTTATACAGTGTAGTTCACTACTCCTAATTCATCCCCACATTTTGAGGTGAAGACTGCTGAACTGCAAAGTAGTTAAAATTTAGTTGTTGGTACATTTAAGAAGCTTATTTTCAGATCCTAATTTCTTTTAGACTTTTTTAAAATCCAACAGCTATGCTTCATCTCTGATGATACGACCATGTGTTTTCTTATTCTTAAAAGTGCTGATTTTTAAACACCAACTATTTTTCCTGCTGCCTCTAGATTGAATGTAAACAGAAAGGTCTGTGGTGCAGCTGGTAGTTTGTATATTGACACAGGTAGTATGCTTTTATCAGCTTGCAAATATGTGTGTAGAATCAATAAGCATAAACATTTAAGTAGAATGGGATATTTAAGAGTGCACATACAAGGGATATTTTAATTATATATGACGGGTTTATTACATGTAATTATAAAGATATGTTCCTAACCAGTCATTGGCCTCCTGTGATTCAGGAACACTGTGCTGCTGCATATTCAAGGTCAAATTATTTTCCTTAATGTAAGAGAAAAATTACGTTTTTCAGATAAGCGTCAAATTTGTCTTAAGAAATTTTAGTTAAGAATTGTTTATCTGATTTAGAAGATGATGGAAAGGAGGTATTTATTTTCCTCCACTTCCCAAAAGGTGATCGTACTTACAAAATTTGCTGAGATTGTCCAAGAAAGTGTGTAAAATCCTCATCCATCACAGAGAGCCCCTGGTCAGGGAATGACAGTGCAGTAAATATCTTCAGCAGCTGCCTTTTAATGTACAAGCTGTTTTCAGTAGGAATTTTCAGCACTCACATAAAACACACTGTCATGAGTGACTGCCTGTGCTCCAAAGTCATTACTATTGGGATGATGGAACATCTTTCAGCGAATAACCAAAAAACTTTAAATGTCATGTCAAGTGTGTTGAAGGCATTTTCAAGCCTTGCTCAAGGTTACATGAATATTGAGTAGGCCTGTTTTTAAAAAGTTTGAGATCTGTGAGAGAAACCATTCCTATGCTGGTTTGGAAAACAGTCACTTGATCTGGAAGGGGGATGGGGAACAACAGAAGAAGAAATCTATCTATTAATACATGCCAATCCTGCAAAACTCCTGCCTGGATATTAACTGAGTGCGGCTTTGTGTGACAGCCAATGCCAGTGGTGTTCAGCAAAAAATAGTGAATTATGCAATTTCTTGAAATTACTTAGCTACCTAAAAGGAAAGAAAAGGTATTACATCCTCAAATTAAATTAAAATAGATTTTAAAATACATTTCAAAATTTGAACAATTAAAAAATATGTAGGAAATGTAATTAATGAGGTAAAACCTTGGAAGACACTGAGAGGTGCCAGGTACCCCTGATTCCAGTCGGAAAGGAGGATCCTGTCAGGCTATATCTGTGATTTTGTAAGAAATATGGATGTTAATCTAATGAAGACAAGTAAAGTCTGTATCACCTCCAAGGGACCGAGTCCACTGCTTTTGAAGTGATAATATATTTTGTCTTGCCTCCTTGGCAATCATTACTCCTTGTGCATCATCTGCATGTAAAATTTGTCTGATGAAGAGGTCTTTTTATATTACAGAATATTGAAACTGAGTATATTACTAGTGAAACAAGGTTTGTTTGATTTGTCTTCTGCAGAGAACCAGAAAGGACAGCCAGAGAAGCCGTGTTCACACCACAGTATCAGTTTAAACTCGACAAGAAGCCCAGCCACCAAAGAAGTTACATATGATGTGGAAACAAGTTCTAAGGCATTGAACAAGGCTGTTGGGAGAAAGGAAGCCTGTCATGGAGAAGGTGGCAGAGAAAAGAAGACAGATCGTATCGGGTCCCCTTCTAAGGGAGAAGCCATTCCAGAAGTAGAAGCTCTCTTGGCAAGATTGCGAGCACTATAGAATAATCATATAAGACTTAAAGAAAAGTTAAAAACCATAGCCTACACTACATCTTTAAAGAAACAGTAATTTTCTATTTTTGACATTACATACTTCTGACTTCCTAACTTCTCTGTGGATGAATTATCTGCTTGTAAACCTTGATCACAGAGCTATACAAAACAATATTATAGTTTTGCATAACTGCAAGATGATTTTTTATTATATGTTTTTGCTTAATAAGAATCTGAAAAGTATCAGAAGAAAATAAATACTAAATTGTTTCAAAGCACAATTCTTTTAGTGGACAGGCTGCTAATCATTTGTTTTGAGTGCTTCTGAAAATAGGAATATCTTTTAAGTATTGTTAAATCGTCATGCCTGGGAATAGGGCCAATAAATAACAGAAAAGATACTCTTATATTTTCTACTGTAATTTCTATATTTAGGAGGCTAAAGCACCAAAAATGTATAATTATAGTGTCCTTTACAATTACAGTAATATACAGTATCAGCCATATTCCAGTTTGAGCTCATCAAAGAGCACCAAAGCTTGCTGAATTATAGATGTATTTACCAAATGGTAATCCGCAGGGAGTAAAAAAAAATCTATGCAAATAATATACTTTATGTGTAATTAATATATCACTGCTTTTAAGTTTATTATCATTATTATATCAAAATAATATATAAAATTGCTTTGATTGCAAGGTTTTGCAATTGTGTCTTTAGTGTGGGAAAATGCCTTCACAGTTATTTACCAGCGTAATATTTTATCTTTTCACATGCGAATTAATATGTTTCTATAAAAGGAACATGAAATGGGGAAGATTTTTTCAATTGGTTTTTCACAAACTCATTTTCCAGTAGCCCATAAAGTCTTACTTGCTGGCACAACAGGAGTCTTGCAAGTGATTGCATCTCTTTTATCCCACTGTCACTGTACAGTGTTGCATGTTTGCTATCATATTTATTAATTGCACATCAGAAAGAGTTCCTACCAATGTTACCAAGTAGGGAGCTATTGTTAGTCTCTTTGCTCCGTTATTTAAAGCTTCCTTATTATAAGAGTGTATTAAGAATCTAATATCTTTCTTCTAAATTACTTTATTTTTCTTTACGAAATGCTGAAAAATATGTCTTTCAATAAGAGTCAGTTACATGAAACCGGTGTTTCAATGCTCCAATGCTTTTTATATCCTTGTTTAAGTTGCCTTTGTACTTCCTGCACTAAACATTAATAAAGTTAATTAGAACTCAAAAACTGGGCCGGATTACACACGTGGCATAGGGGGGTTTTCAGCCATCATGGGAATCAATCTCCTGTTCCTGGGACTGTTGTAGCTGTCATTATACACTAATTACATTTCCCACCTGTGCGGAAAAAAGAGAAGTATGAACACAAGTCAGGGAAGGATTCAGAGCAGGCCTGTCAGACAGACATTTCTTCAACTCCTCTTGCAAGCAATGGGCACAGCTGTCATACAGAGGCACCTTTGGTAACTTGAAATATATCTTGAATGTATAACTCAAAATACAGCAACTGATAGTTGTTCCACAAAGTCTTCTGCACCTCCAGTGTTAAGACTTACTACCCCTGTTTACAGGGTGCAGTAAAAATTACTATCTAAAAAGTCCAATATGATTGACTACATAAAATGACATTTCCAACACAAAGAAAATGCCTGTTCAAGGGGAATAAAAGGTAGCAGTTCACTGGATCCCTTCAGTTGCTGGGAATGTACTTAAATAAAAGGGCTAAAAGTAGAGAGCCATCCCTTAAAATAGTAGTAGGATGACCTACCAAGTGTAGGTGGAAGTACAAATTATTTTCATGACCACTGTAAACTTGTTCATTTGAATTAATGGGTGATACTCCACCTCAGAAAACTGACAGCTCAGGACACTGCTGCATAGCTGATCAAGCAAAGAAAAGTTACAAAACTATCTACTGAATTTTGCAATGAACAAAATGCTGCTAGAAGCCTAACATCTCCTGATTTTAAAATAAATATTTCTCTAAATTACAGAATTTAAGCTACTTTTTTTTTACAGTTTGGGAAGCTTTTAGAAATGTATTCCAGGGCTTTTAGTCCTTCTAAGGTATTGTGTTTCTGATTAATGCTTTCAAGCAGCCATCAAGTTAATTTGCAGAGGTGTTTTTTTCTGTAACAAGGCAAATAAAAAGCTGTGCAACTACATAGTATCCATGTAAATACAGTATCCAGTTTTTTTCCTCCTGTGCTTCGTTTACCATCATAACTTCATCTACTCAGAGTTAAAGTACATGGTCCAGTTGAAGTACACAGTTGGTTTTCTTTCAATATTTTATCTTTCTTTAATTTGCATTAGACACAAATTCATACACAAGATGTTTTTTATATGAAAAATGCTAGTATTGCCTAATGAGTTCAGGGAAAAAATAACTTTGAAAGTATTAAACCTGTATTTCTTTCTATGATTTTATGTTTTAATTAAAGTATAAAAATCATCTTGTAAATTATGTAGAGTTAATTAATTAAATTTAAAAATTAATTCATTTATTCAGTTTAAAATTTAAAGTTAGTTCATCTCAGAATATTTAGGTAGACCTTTATTGGTATGTGCTAGTCATTTTCAGTAGGTATCGACTCTACTCCTACAACAGAGAGATTGAGCCATGAACCACTTCTGTTAGATATGGACAAAGGTCTCACATACTGTGCCACACCCTCTCTATAATTCTACGTGAAAATTATGTCCTTATAAAAAGAGCTTCCTGATTTTAGTCAAACATGATTGTTCAGATAAAAACATTTGAAGTAATCTTGCAAGGCTTCTTCCCTACCTGAGCAGCAGACAGGAGGCACAAACATCCATGACTTGCCAGTACAACTCCAAAGGTCTAACACATCTTTTTGATTCTTCATATGCATTTTGGATTACTTTTCATTTCACTCAGTAAAAGAATTTTGATTACTACATCAATTTTTACTTCCTGTAGACACCGTGTTGCTTGTGGTGGTGGTCTAAATTTGTATGAAATATTCTAACATTTTGATTTTAGCAAGACAGGAATGTTTGGAACAGTCTCTTCAAGCTGCACGCAGCCAAGCTTGACACCTGACTCACAGGCTGTAGGTAATAGCCCAGCGTGTGTAAGCCCAGAAGGAAAAGTGGAGCAAGTGCCTTTGTTACAGAAAAGTCCAACAGTGCCAGCACCTGGTGGCTGCCATGAGATGTGATACTGCTCTGGATCAGGCACTTTAGTGAAAGGAACATGGGCCAGCAACCAGAAAATACTTCTAGTCCCCAATTATTATGGCAACACTACTGCTTAGGAGACTGAAAGGGCCACATGTAGGAAAAGAATGTCTCAGATGCAGTTGTTACAAGCAGTTCTCCAAGACAGTTTTCTTTGTTTTCCCTCATACAACCATTCCTCGGCCTGGCCCATCCAAAGTCACACTCTCCAGAGCTGCACAAGTTAATGCTGACTGGCTGCAGGTGTTGCAGCCCTTCGGGCTTTTATAATAAAAGCTGAGAAAGACGACATTTACTGCTAACACTTTTTCCACATCCATTTCTAATGAGCAGGACCAAATTATAATTTTTACACTAATCTTTCCAAACCTTACAATGCTCAGTAACTATAAAACAAATGAACAACAAACAGGGGTCAATAAACCCCAAGCTATGGCACCTAAAACATTATAATAAGCAGGCAGGGTCAAGTGAAAGAACTCAGCAAAAAAGCAATTACATGACAACATTGCTTTGTCCAGAAGGAAATAAAGCATTACTATACCATTTTCTAATTTTTTTTTTATGTGATGTATGGGTTTTACACAACTGAACTGCAGCAGAAAAATAACTTGAGTCTGAGGAACTGTTTGTCTAGTTTATGAAATAAAAAGAATTAGACAAATTGCACTTTATCAATTTTTCAATCTAATTTTATGCCAAGATTCCTATATCTAAGAAATTCTAAAATTACCATCTGCTATTAAATTAACTATGGCACCAGATAATGAATTTGGTTTACATTTTTTAACACATGAAGCAAGCACACTTTCTTTCTTTCCAAACACACTTTCTCCATTGCGCTATTGTGTGTTTTAGCTGAAGTATAATATTTAGAACAGGGCTCTACATCTCACTGTAAAAAAGTGTTTGATAAAGCATTTTGGTCACTCTGACAGCATTGAAAAATAAACAAGAGGTGTTCAGACACAGTTTTTCTCTCCCTCCCAGCTGCAGAGATAGCCATTAAGTTTCATACATTAGCTGAGTACATTTAAACTCCTCTGTGCTTCTTCTTCCATTATGCAGCTTTTCCTTTTTGTGATCCATGCCATGGCATACACTGAAGAATTGTTAAGGGAAATATTTTCTAGCAGCATACCAGAAGGACACTAAGCAGATGACTTGCATGCAACATCAGCCCTATATGCTGTAGGAGGCGTAACACTTGAAATGTAACCCAAACAGGCAGATAAGGTATTTCATTCCACAGAAAGAAAATGGTTCCTTTCATCTAAATGAGCTTATTCCACTGCTGATACCAGAATTGTATGTATTTTGGGAGGATAATGTACCCCTATTTTTAAATCTGTGTTACATTAGCCAGAAAAAATAAACTATGGAAAGACAGAAGTGCAGAAACTGGGAAGCAGAGTTGATTAATGTGCCGCCTGATTTTGCTTCTGGGACCTGAAATTGCATCCAGTGCAGAATGAAGAAACTAGGGGGGAAAATCCCAGTCTCATCTGACATCTATAAAGGTCATGAAGGAAATGATGGTGGGTGATCCAGAGTTGGTATGGCCACAGGTGTCTTGTCTTTTCAAAGACATATATCAGAATAGCCCCGGAATAAGCAATGCTATTGGGCTGTTAGTTTTTGAAGCCCTCAAATGAATAAAAGGAAGGAAATGTCTGGCAGAGATAAATATGAGCTACCATAAAACCTGAGAATATTTTCATCTTAAATCCAAGCAGCAGCCCTGCTCCTCTTCACTTTGGTAGCTAAAAGAAGAGCATGAGGAGAGAGAGGAGTCCACATGGTGGCCATACCTTCCCTATGGCTGTGCCAGATAATGCTGCTTTTGGCAGCTGCCCTGGCTGGCACAGTGAAGGCAGTGCAGATGCCACTCTGCCCTCCCAGTGTTTCAGACTGTGGAAAAACACAGGAACCACATCCAGCAAATGTGGCCTCAAATCATGCGATCACCATAAAAAGACCCCATGCTTCTAGAGCCACACATTAAGTACAATAAAAAAGACAGTCTTCTAAATTATTCAGGTGTCAAAACAGCACCAGAATGTGCACATATTCCTTATGCTTACTAAAGACAGCTATTACATCCACTCTCCAAGTCTGATGACTCCGTGCAAGCTGCACAGAAGAAGCTTAAATTCCCAATTATTTTGGCTTCTTATATGTAGTTCTGCCCTTAATTGAAATTTTCAGTCCAAAGCAAGCCATTTTAAACTTCACAGTCTATAACTGTTAGTTAAAAAAAGAGGCTTTTGTAAAAGCTCTGTTTAATTTGCTGCATTTTAATGTGAGGGCAGTTGCAGATAGTTGAAAACATGGAGTGCAACACGATTCTTTCCATTAACTAAGACAGAAATGGTAATTATGCAGTCTGTTGATTGAATTCCTTACTAACGAAGGGTACTTTCTGCTAATGGATAGCAAAGCAGAACAGTCCAGTCAAACAAGTCACCTTGATAGTGGAATGCAAGACCCATCAATTTTACTCATGACTTCTTCAGTAATGAATCTCAGAGCACAACCCATCAGCACTTCTCCTGAAAGACAACCACTGAGTTAGAGGAACCACAAAAAGTGGTTTGAAATGAAAAATGGGATGAGAGATTTCCACCCTTTTGGAAGGGGAATGGGTTATGATGAATTTATCTCCAAGGTTCCTGGGCACTGCATTAAAAATGCTTGGACAGAAAAAAATACAATCCTGCCATGTAGTTGGTGGCACCTTGCTTTTTCGCGCTGCAGCATCATGACAAGATAACCAGACCCCTGTCTTCATCTCTATCCTGCAATCCATTGACATTGTGGAGAATCAGAAGGAACCATAGCAGCATGAGAATTTTTTCCACTTGGGATGTGATGGATTCAAGCCTGCAATCCCACACCACAGATTGATTGCTCAAGCCTCTGGATGATGGGTGGGAAGAGCCAGCTTTCTCCCTGTCCTCTCAGCAGGGGACATGGGGCACTCTTATCCAGAAGGAACAGAATGAGTTCTCATTAACTTTGTCTCCAGAATACAATTTTCTATTCTTTGATTACCAAATCCCCAAGGAGACATTAAATGTTTTTATTTTCGTCAGAAGAACTGTGCTACAGTAAATCTTTCCATTATCTAATAAAGAGTTAAAATTCAATAGCACCTAGGTAGAGCATCAAAATCAACAGGCAAGAACAAATTAAGTCCTTCATGAAAGAGGCTGTGCAGGATCATTTCTTCCATTTCTATCTCCAATATCTTTAATACTAAATACACAAACCTATATTAAAGTTAAAATTGCTTTTAATTAGATAAAACCAAGATTCAGTGTTCACCTTATACCTTTTGTGCCAATGCTTTGATTAGCACAGTTTCACTGCCTTGTCTCAAATTATTAACCTGCCCTATTTTCAACTCAGAAGTCCAATATATGAAAACAGATTCCCAAAACTTAATCCTGCAGGGTCCCCGGCATGTCCTCGCAAGTACTAGTCATCCTCAGACTGCATGAAATTACTCTGCTGAAAGGGTGACTGTAGCCTTTCAGGATCACGCCCTAATGAATAAAATATACAAAGGTGACTTGAGTGAAATCCTCTCCAATCTGCTGACAAAGGTAAAATAAAATATTCCCCTTAGGACATTTTCCTGGCAGAACAACTTGACCCCCGTGTGACTGGCCTTCAGAAAGATATGGATAATGTTCTAAGTAACTAATTCATTCACTGAACTTTTGGGCAATTTTTCGCCAAATGATTGGCGTGTTCCACCATATATACAGCAGATACATCTCAAAGCACCATAAAGTTTTAGATGAGTACATAATACATTTCTAACTTCAAGTCCCTGGCTTGCAAACTGCACTGTTAATTGCTGTGGTTTTTATTTCTAAATGCTGCCTATTTTCCAACCATGGATTTCATTTTTTACAAACTTCTCCCATGCTGCACACCAAGCATTACCCCAGAAATTCAACTTTGTCCTTGCTTGCTGATGAAATTTTACTATTATGTAGTAATTGCAGTGCCCTGAACTCTCATCCTCTGCAAATTTTATGTTCCTCCTAGGAGAATGTTTCTTCTTAAAGTGATATTATTTCATCGGTACAATGTGGCTCACTAAGCTTGCCTTTTGCCCTCTTGTTCTTAGACTTTAAAAGGAGACTGCAACAGTCTGATCCAGCACATACTGAGAAGAAATCAAAGGCTCCTGTTGACTTCAGTGAGTGCTGGAGACAGCTCCTAAATAGGATGACTCAAAGTGCAGCTCTAGCCTGCAGGCAGCTATACAGCTGATACTGTGGGGCTTTATTGTCTCATTGCTTACAGCTCCAATCTGTGCAGGTTTTTTGTGTAATTATAATTTTCTTGTTGCCAACCCAATAAATATCATGCTGGATAGGAGAGTTGAATTACTGCCTGAAATTTTAAATAGCAAAAATGATCTTATAATCAGATTTCTTATGTCATGCAGGACCCAGGATTGTATACAATTCTAATTTTCCTTAAGTGAGCCACAATCATAAAGAGCACTCAACAGAAAACACATAGTCTACAAGGCAGCATTCCAGTCAGTGGCTGAGCCAACTGGGAAACAAAGCAATGGGCAAGCAATTTTGAAGGCCACGTCCCAGGACACATGGTCTCTGTGCTGTCTGTTGTGTCACCCCACAAATTGTGCATAGGTCTCACTTGTTTCATGGACAGATTACCAATTATAAAATGTGGGGGACAGTGGGCCAATGCCTCAGTCCATGCTATGTCTCCTTGTAGAGTACTGTTAGAGACTTTGTGAGCTTGAAATCCACAATCTAGTGTTATAAAAAAAAAGTATGTTAGCACACTCCTCCTGTCCATCCACAACAAACTCGGGCGTGCGTTACCCACCAGTAGCAGGAAATGTCCCTGCATCACAGAGATCAGTCGTGCTGGACAGAAACAGCTCTTACCTTTAAGGTAGGTCACATTTTAGTGCTTGGCGTGGGGCACCTCACTGAGAGCTCTGCCAGGTTTGCATGCAAGCAACAGCCACCATCAGTAGTTCCTGCCTTTGGTCACCACTAACATGTGGAATAGAGTGAATCATGGTAAAGTTAACACGAAATGTCTGACTTGTCTCATTCACGTTCTTTTGACAGTAACATATGTTCCTGCTTTACACATGAAAGCTTAATTACAGCATTTTAGGTGGCAAACCAGTTAATTATATAAAAATGGGGCCCAGAAGTCTGTGATATGACACCTTTCCATGCTTCCCTGGGAGATGTCATGAGCAAAAGAAGATGTTTATTGTTAGCAGCATAAGGCTGAGGGCTGCAGGGGAGCATTGCCACTGAAGCCTGGGATCCCTTTTCACAACCCGGCTATAATGGAGAGTAAAATGTGTTTTATACAAATTGCTCTTGCTAATAACAAAAGTGAAAGGAAAGCTCTTTTTTGGCTGGAACAATACACAATCTCTTGTGCAGGCTTCATATCGCCTCACTTCAGATGTTGCTGATGTAAAAATCCCCAACAGAGATCATCATTCATCTCGGCTTTTCTTTATCACTCATCACGACTTTCCTCCTACACAGACCAGGCCAATTTGAACTCTTTCAACTGCATATGTTGGGAAGGGGGAAGGCAGTCTGCAGCCATGCTTATTCCCTCCTTCGACTAGAAAGAGAGCCTGAGGGGACCTGCTCGGTTATGGGCAGATGAAACTGAACATTTGCAAATGATTAGAGAAACCACTGAGCTACCTAAATCTAGAGTAAAGGGAAGATGGAGCCCCTGCTCAGCATCATGTCACAAACTCCAGGTGCTTTGTTCTTTCTCTCCAGGCTTGAAACAGCAGATGTCTCTCATGCTCACAAAAGAAGGAGGTGAATTGAGTCCTCTTGGCAGAAAATTCTCTCCTTAAATGGTATTAGCATATTTTTTTCCCTTTCAGAACCTAACACAAGTACCTGGACAATTCTTTTCCCCAGGGGACTTCTGTCTGCCTTTCAATTGATGGTATGCTGGAGGCTACCATACCTAAAGCATGATCCCACAGACTGTATGCTTTTAGCCTTGACCTTAGTCCTGTGGTGTTGCCTGTTTTCCCATGGATTTTCTGCTCAATTTGGACCTTGAAATTAAATTCCCATTCTTGACCCATCCACCAACAGTCACTCACTAAGCTTATGGCAAAACAAATCTTCACTTAAAACCAATCCACCATCAAAGCAGCGGGCCCTGCAAATCAAAAAACCCAGCAGCATAAATTTGTAGCAATCACCTGACAAGAAATTATCTTGGGTTTTTTTCTTCCTCCTGTGTGTTTTTGTGCTTTGCATCAGACTTTGAGTGGTACAACAGCTATTCATAGCCTATGTATATTTGGAATAATCAACTTCCACAAATACCTTGGCATTGCACTTGCATGCAGTCACCTGTTTTCCATCTCATATTCTGCAGCTATGAAAATTCTCTCTTAAAAAATAATATATATATAAAACTACAGTGGAAGGCTTTATTTTCATCTCAGGCTCTTGATGACTAGAATAACTCCTTGAACTTCATCTTGCAGCTTTGTAATATGACTCTAGGGTGTCTATAAAAGGAAAAAGAAGGTACAACTTAAGTGTTACATAGCAAAAAGAAGAGCATCTGTGTTTTTAGAGACTTTATCTCAGAAAGCCCTGTGAACATAATAGGATAAATTACTTAAGCTTGCAAAAACAAGGACATCTCAGAATGCTGACCTGCCAGTTTCACCTTTATCTCACCTAATTATATCAACATGCAGAACTGGATAATGCCCTGCTGCAGCATTCCAGGATGCTTTGTAGATCATAGGTGCAGTAGCACATTGAAAGCCTCTAGCTTTATGGCAGATTTGCACTGTTTCAGGGAAGGAAGAGGGGGATTTTGTAGTGTCATGTTCCAAAAGGGTGAAGAGTGCTACTTTTGCACAGAGGGCTTCTGAAAGGCACAGCTGCTATCAGATGGCAAAATACTTAGTGTTGATGTGTTTGTTTTTATTTTTAAGTAGTGGGAAAAGTAAAATGCACAGTCCTCCAAGACTGCTGCAGACGTGGTGTCAAGACAAAAAGTAATGAGATTTTATTCCTAAGCAAAGATCACTGTGTTACTGAAGGCAGAGAAACCTTTATGCCAACAGCTCACAAGAGAAACCATGAGATTTTCTAAAGGTAATTGAATAGCAGTAAAGGAACATAGCAACAAAAACAAACTATCTCTCATCCCTGAAGGGGAATGCAGGGACTTACCTGTGTCTAGCAGTTGGGAGCTATGTGCTATGGAAACAATTCAGTCCTGTAAACATGTCTAGTACCCAGCTGATCTCTCTTTCTGCTGTTTTTCCAGTCATGTAAACATCTCTTGTACACAGCATCCTTTGGCAAGGAACTCAGCTCTCTTACTCCCCCCTCGGCATCTCCTTTTGTTTATCTTGAACCTGACTCCTACTGACACCATGTGCTGGCGCTAATCCTCATGTTGCAGGTACAATGCCAGTCTCACTGGCAGTTTAGGAAAAGCTTTGCACTCCAAAGGCTCAGCAATTCATCATAATTTCCAGGAAGAAGCAAAAGAGCAGTGGTGGTGATTGCTGCCTCTTTCCTGAGGGCAGCAGAGGAATCTATCTGTCAACCGGACGTGGCATCCAGTGAACGCTAACACCAAATGCTCCTGCCCTGCTCATCCCTGTGGTATTAATAATACTGACAGGAATGACCACGGCAGGACAAAAGTGATGACAAGGAGTTGGAGCATGGGTGGAAACTCTTGCATGTGCCAATTGTTCCTAACAAGAACCACGTTTTGGGTAACAGCAGAAAGGAACTTCTGGGGATGGCACTGGAGTACTGGCTTCTCATCTGTGGGCTGTTGCTTAATGAACAGCTGGGTAAGGATTAAGGTAACTTAATTAGTGTGTTTGTATTTAATAGAGCATAGTGAAAGATGAAAACCCATCCTGGAGGATGGCAGCCAACCCTGGGGTCCTCAGTACAGTGACCTTATGGAGCGGGCCCAGAGTAGAGCCATGAAGACAAGCACAGGGTGGGAACACCTCACCTGAGAGGACAGGCTGAGAGTTGAGTCTGTTCAGCCTGGAGAAGAGAAGGCTGTGGGGAAACCTTATTGCATCCTTTCAGCACTTAAGGGTGGCTTACAAGATGGAGAGAAATATTTCAGCAGGGCCTGTTGTGCCAGGACAAAGGGTAATAATTTAAAACTGAAAGAGGGCAAATTCAGTTTGGTACAAGTTAGATACAAGGAAGAATTTTATGAAAAGGGTGGTGGAACACTGGAACAGATATCCCAGAGATATTGTGGATGACCCATCCCAGGAAACATTCAAGGTGAGGTGGGTGGGGACTCTGAATAACCTGATGTGGTGGAAGGTGTCCCTGCTCATTGCAGGGGGGGTTGGAATTGGATGAACTTAAAAGATCCCTTCCAACCCAAACCATTCTGTGGTTCTATAAACAGACTGCCCTAAAAAAGAAGGGAAATCAAGATATGCCATAGGGCTCATAGAGGAGGATGCTAAACTGACCAGAGCAGTTCAGTTCCTGTATTCTACTGCAAGTACCTGAACAGGAGATGATGGAAAGGTAGATACATAATCAAATCTGTAACTGAATCAGTGTAACACATTCAGATGGATAATGCTTACCAGAAGAGAGAGAATACCAAAACAACCTTGAAGGTTTTGGTGGGAGACTTGAATGAATTCAGAGGTTTGCATGGTAAAATTATCTGTGATTCTGATCCAAAGTAAATAATTGTTAAAGATGACATTTCCTAAGAAAATGTCTCACCAAAATGAAACAAACAAAACATGGTATAGAGGAAGACGTTTACAGACACAAATGTGAGTAAGATGGATTTGAGAGTCAGAGAGGTTTCACAATGGGACAAACACAACTCAGGCTTCAAGCGGCAAAAAAAAGGGAAAATATTCAAAGACACAGAAGAAAAGGGGAAAAAAAGCAGCAACATAACATGATATTCAATTAATAGAGAACATTGAACATAGAAAGAAATTGGTTTGTAAGAATACTGACATTACCACCAAGGTTAAGAAAAGTTGTTGGTTGGTCTGATATTCAATAGAGAAGGAAAGCTTCTTTAACTTTCTTTGCTGAAAAGGGAAACCTGCCTTTGTTGAAAAGGGAAATTGACCATGCAGCTGCTGTATCGTAGCTGTGAATAGGGGCAATGACACATTTTTTTAGCAGGGAAATATAGGCTAGGAAGCATTTAAGGCATAAAAAAGTTAAAACCTTTCACATCAATTGGGTCTCAGGAGTTTTATTCTAGTTCATACAGTGACCATCCTTGAGAACACCTAAGGGTGTAAGAGGGATCAGAGTTCAGGATAGGAAGAAGTAATTATGATGCCTAACAGAAAAGAGAGTTACAGCACCACCTTAGAGTGTTATATACCCTGGATTTCACGTGGTGTTTCACACCATGCTCTGCAGCTTTCTTGCAGGAAAACATGACTATGTTCCAAATAGATACAAAGCTGGTTAAAAAATGTATTTAGTTGTAGGCAGAAGTAATTGGTTATGCAAATAAAGAAAAAGGAAACTGCCCTAAGTAGCTACATGAAGTCACAATCATAGTCACCATGAAAAACATAGTGAGGGTTTTGTAGAACCAAAGCAAGCACAAGTGAACTTGAGTCATCACACTGCCTCAGAAAAAAGGTAATCACCCTATTAGGGCTTATAGGTCCTTCTACAGCATGGCATACCTTCAAAGTAACCAGCTCATTTTGACCAATCCTGTCAAAAACATCCTGGGAAAGCTGTGTCCAGTTGTACAGCACCTCATTTCATTAATAAATCTGGGCACAGATCTTAAGAGCAAGGACAATAATCAGAGATCTAACAGAGCCGAGCTAGAAGGAAAGATTCAAAGATTTGGGGTTGTTTACCTATATAAAAATAAGGAGGAATGTAAAATAATGGAGGGAAAATCATCACAAAGAGGACTATTCTGTTCTTCAAACCTTTAATGACTAGGACAAAAGTCACAGACAAACTGAAGTGACAGTGCTTCAGACAGACTATAAAAGAGCCATGCGGAGAAGGGCAGTGATTCCACCATACGTCCTGCTACCATCACACCCATCCCCCATTGCAGTGGATGTCCAATCCCCACACTGGATGTCTTTTAACTGCTTAGTCAATTATCTATCAGGATTTTCATAATTAGAGTTGAACTTGACATATGGCAGGATGATGGATTTAGCAAACAATCTCTCTTGGTCTCTTGTTTTTTGGCCATCTAAAAAAACAGGGTTTTCATCTTCCTCCTCCTTCATGATACAGTAGTCAGAATAATCCTCTGACACCTTAGCTGATCTGCTGGTGCAGATCACCCCAGATGTGTGTCCCACACTGATATTCTTTCTCTGGAACCAAACCATGATATTTGACTGCCCAGTGCTCAGCAGATGTGATGCTAATGCAGAGCCATGTCCCTGGCATTTGGGAGGGAAATGGGAACAGGGGTCTGTCTCTGTCACAAGAGGCAGCAAGTGGTGCTGCAAACCAAATAAGGCAAAGGCCCCTTCTGAATTCAGTTCAGATAAGTGAAGGTGAGGGTGGAGATTTCAACTTCCATACCTAAGTTTTGCCTGCTAGAATTCCTTTCCTTTTCTTTCCAAAGCTCAGTACGGGCAGAAGGCTGCATGAAAAAGGGTTTGTGTGAAACAAAAGAGACAAAGGATAAGACAGCAATAGAGCTCTGAACACCACCTAATCCTGCTCAAACAAATCTGTTATTTTGGATATTTAAAGAAAGAAGCCTGTCTACTTGACAAACCAGAGTGGTTCCAAAGAAACGATTACAGCCTGTCGCATCAGGTCATACTGAAAAGAGTTTCTATACAGCCCATGATTCAATAAATTACATTTACAGTCACTTCACTTCCCAGCCAGAAGCAGTGCAGACCAGGGCAAAATGAACAGTGACAAAATTGTGCAGGTTTTACACAGTGGGATTGTAAAGAATAATATGGAGATGGGAATGAGCTTGATCAAATTGCAATGAAAGATTAATTGTGTGACGTGTGAGTAATTGGTTAATGGGACTGGGTCAGCACCTGGTGTCTGATGGTTTGAAAGGAGGATAAGAATGCAGCTTCGGCTATTTGAAAAAGGTTTTGCAAGCCAAAATATTCCCAGCTCTGTAACTTGCAGAGTCTGGGAAATTAAAGAAATCTAAATGTAAATTACAGAGTTGTCTGAGGCAGAAAAATCTGCTTTGAGACTGATATTCATATTGTCAGGGTCTGAGGCACGAAGAGGCCAGAATGGGTATCTAGACAGGAAAAAAACATGGCCTGGGCAAATGAACCCAAATGAAACGTGATGCATTAACCTGGAAGTAATTATAAAGAAAGGGCAGGTGGTAGCCTTGTTAGTGACTTCTTAGTGTGTAACAGAGAGCCATTATGGTAATATGAGATTGTAAAAAATGAGGCCTTGTCTGCTCTGCAAGGATATTAAAGAATGAGTGACACTTCTCTCATGAAAAGGAGGATTGCCCTATTGTCCTTCACCAACATTTTCTCTGTCTTGTCAACAGCCTGCCTGGCTATTGCCCTTCCCTGTAGGTTGGCTACTTCTCAGCTGTGTGTTTTGGAAAGGTAACAAGCTCACAGCAGCTCTAAGAATATTATAATGTCAAGATTATTTCAGTTGGTATTTAAATAGGCAACTTTTCAAGATTCATAATGAAAGTCTTTTCCCTCTCTACTACAATATGATAAGTTCACATTGTTCTTGTAGGAAACAAAAAAAAAAAATTCCAGGTGATACAAACCAATTTGCTTTAAACATTAAAGACCACACTCATTGTGATGTTTAGAGAAAATTTCAACACTGAAGATTCCATTTCAACATCTCACAGAGATGGGATTTTAGATCTGGACTTGCATGTTTACCTACAGAAATAAGTAACACTCTAGTTCTAGAAATACAGGCAAGAACCTACCACTTTATTTGATCACACTAGTGTTAAGGAAGCAGAAAGGCATGCAGGGATAAAATCAGGAAAAAATAATTTTTCAATGAACAAAGGACATAAAAGGAAACTAGAAAAAGGTTTGGAAATAAAATAGAGGTGTGAAAAAGACAACAGAATACACAGGCTGATTATTCAAAGCAGAGGACAGCAATAATTAATAGTACAAAATTGTATGAAAAATCAGTGTTGCACCAGTCTTCATAAAAACTATTATGTGTGATTATCTGCTTAGAGCAATGGTTTTAGAAAGAGACAGACACATAAACTAGGAAAGGCATAGAATAAAGAAATAATGCTTAAATAGTCTTAATGAATTCTTGTCAGTATTCCTCAATGAAATGCCTGCTTAGGTACTGAAGAACTGAGAAAAAAAAAGACTCTGTAATCCTCATGGTCTTCAAGAACTTGTGGATTCAAGGCAGGTTGAAATGATCAAGAGGAAGGTAAATATATCTCCTGTCTGATTAAAGAAAAGGAGCCTGAGCAACCAAGAATAGTTAGTTAAAGTTTCATCCATGATGACATGCAGGAACAAATGACTACCTAACAAGTGGCAAGCACTGGAATTGCACTCCTGACCCTTTTTATCTCCCTAGACGTGGTCACAGAGCAGAGCAGGGAGGTCTGAGGTGAGACCTGACAGGCTGGATGCTGGAATGAGGACAACAAAAAATGTGGCCCCTCAAAGACCAGATGCCAATCATGGACCAACTCCATCCCACTTAAAGTTGTGTCCTGGACCATGAGCAATTTGACAGACAGTGGCCTAAAGGTTGAGGCTGGGGTGGACAACCAGCTGAGAGCTGTGAAGGATAAACTGTGACCGACTTATGTCATTTCTCTGACAGGATGTGGTGAGTCAGAAGGAGTATGTCTTTTGAGATACTCTGACTTTACTAGGGTTTCTGATGTTAATCTAGACTACTTTTTTATAAGCAAAATCCATGTAATTTTATCTAAGTGAAATTTCCATGTAGCAGCTTCGTAGCTGCTCGAAAAAGGCCTTACAGGTGAGTTGTTCCTAGTAATACACTGATAAAATGAGAACAATTTTCTGGAGAAACAGATCCTGAGAGATTGACCATGGATCCCCTTCTATGGCAAATTCACTTTGAATTGGTTGTATTGCAGGAATGGTTACATTTGGAAACTGTACAGATGGTACCTGACCATGAGGCCTTGCAAGCATTTGGAATAATAGGATTAAAGTCTTAAATTGTTCTGTAAATTGGGGACACAGTATGAAATAAGAACAATGCTATTCAGTAAGAAACAAAGAGTAATACTTAAAAGAATTAATAGAACAACAAAAATGTGGAAAGCTTGATTAATACACTAGCATACTGTTAAGAAATCCTGTTTTGAGACAACAAATTACCATTGTAATTTGCCCCTTTTTTGCATTTTGGGATGTATTTATTTATATATTCACCCAGATCCATACTTATTGTGTGTGCATATACTTTATGATTGTCTTATGCCTACACTCATGAACATACATGAAGGGAGTAAAGGCAGTCATTGTCCAAGCTCACTAAAAGAAAATACAGGGTCATATTCATTCAGGTCACAACACTGCAAAATTGGATTTGAATATCTCCAAATTACTAGGTATGACAGAAGTGATGTAGTCTCACTGTGCCCCCACACCAGAGTAGCTGAGGCAACAGCCTGACCTCAGAGACAATCCATGAGAGAACATCTGTTCCTATGGTACCTTTTTAATAATAAAGAAATGAAAATATGCTGCAGGGCACTGACACAATTGAACATACGTACAACACTTTTGCAATGCACCATGCATGGAGTGCTGTAAATCTAAGAGTTTTAAAGACAGGTATGACTCTTCCGTGTAGAGAAGCAGCTAACCCTGAGGCCTAGAAGTCTCCTGCTCAAAGAGGGAAAACAGGAGGCAGTCTGCATCTCAGGCCAGTGGTGAAACAAGGGATATATTCCATTGTTAAGATGAATTTTACTTTACTTCACTTTTAATCTTGTTTCTTTCAGCATGTGTATCTATTCCTTTGATATATGACAACTGGATAATTACACTCGTAATTTGTTTCATTACAAAGACAGCCTAGTTTCATGGGATGAGCCAAATGTCATGGGATGAACCAGGGTGGAGATGATAAACTGAGAAGCACTGTCTCTGTGGAAATGATCATCCTAAGGCAGAGTGTAGAGATCTGAGTCCTCAAGAGGTTCAGCGGCTGGCAAATACACTTTACAGGGAGTCAGCACAGAATGATTGTGCTGCAAGTTGTCATTCTTGGAGATGAAAAATATCAGAAAATGTATAGTTAACTGCTGCCCCTTCTACCCCAGGCATGACACCCTTCATCAATGATTTTCAAGGAAAAGGTTAGACAAACACCAGTGCAAGGCACTGTAACGAGGGTGGACTTTTCCTCAGAGCAGGTGGATGAACACATTTCCTAACTTACATTTGTCTCACTAATTTACCATGTTACTGAGCACAGGACAGACAAAACCACCTACAGGAGTTTGTACCAGCCCAGTCCTTCCAACAGTCCCCCAGCTCTCTCTGTGGTCCTGCCTGGCCAATTTATTACATTTTGTAGCCTGAGAGGGTCCTTGTTAAATGAAGGAACTCACAGTCAATTAACAATAATGTGTTTTTCTTCCTAAGTGCCATCCACTCAACCATGCTAGGGAAGTGACATCCTGTTTCCCAGTGAGTCTAAATTGGTCTTTAGGTCATTTTTACTCTGAGGGCAAAAATAATTGGTCTTGTGGTTAGATCTCCTCCTGGATATACACTCTATATTTTACACCCAGTGAGATCCATAACTCTGCTTGAACAAGTGATTGATCTGGCACTGACTGTTTTCACACTGCGAGTGCAAAAAGGATGCCAGTTCAATTCTCATTCTGGCAACCAGTCTCTGCCCTGTAGTATGCTTTTATTTTGCCTTTTTATTATGCAGTGGAAAGCATGTATCACCAGGTTTCCTAACACATATGCAAAGAGTGGAGTTTTCAGTCCTGATCTGCACTGTTACAGTGCATCTTCACAGATCATATCAGCTCACATCTGCTGTGGAGGTCTTTCAGCTCCACTGGCACATGGTAATGCCTCACTTCCATCCTTTCTGCGCAATGCAACATGTGCACTTCATTTTCTTCAGAGCCATCTGATTTATCCCTCTTCCAACCTCACTCCAAAAACTGTTTGACAGGGGCTTTCTCCCTTTTTTTTTTCCTTTTATACCCCTCCCCTGCCCCCAAAGTGTCCAATTTTCAGTCATTTTGACCATTAAATTTGTTTTCAAAATCTACAATTGATGATGTCTTCAAAAGCTTAAATTCTTGTCAGACAATCTTCCCATTTTGTCTATTTGCATGTTTGACATGCTGTGAACAGACTTTGTAAAACTTAAGTCTCCCAGTCCTGTTTCTGCTCTAAGTGTTGCTACCAAAGCAGAACTGCTCAGATCACGCTCCCTTCCAGCAGCTACTGTGCAAGAATGCTCTTATTTCTGAACAACATAGATGAGTCTATTTTACAATATTTCCTTTAGGCCAGCAATTTTCATACAGCTTTTCCCTGTAGACCCCCATGTCACTGGTGAGGTCTGTTCAGCACAGCACAATCCATCTCCAAGTGAAGCTGGTGCATTTGCAGCAAGAACTTACATGTCGTAGGAGGATCCTCCATATCATTTTACAGGAGAAAAGGTCTCACTGAAATTCTCTGGATACTGGAGCCAGCATAATGTAGAAACTATCACAATCTAGGCTATTACCATTTCTCTATTTTCCAAGTCTTGCTGGGGGTTCCCCTGCTGCCAGTGGTAGTGGAGCCCCACCTTGCCTTCTCATTAGTCATAGACTCAGGATAATTCAGGTCAGAAAAGGCCTCTAAGGTCCCTGAGTTCAATAATTACTTTTACACTGCTGAAGTCCTCACAGCACCCTCTAGCCCAGCAGATCTGCTGCCTGTTGTGGTGTGTCAGCCACAGAAATTAAAGGACAGGGACACGAAAAAAGAGAGACAGTGTCCTGTCACCCACTGCTCAGCCCACAGCAGCTACAGGGAAAGACAGCAGGATGGGAGAGGGAAGAGGAGATGATGGTGAGAAACTGGCTGTCAATTCAGTGCAGACTCCTCCCTTCTTTGGTCAGGATTGGGTGTCAGGAGTGGCAGGAAAGGAAGGAGAGCATTGTGACAGGAGTACAAAGGTATTGCACAAAAGTCTCACTTCAGGAAGATGAGGAAGTCCTCAGACTCAACAGAAACAAATGTAAATTCCCCCGGAGATTTAGTCACTACAGGGGTGTTCTCAGCATGTCTCATAGCTGGAATTCTGTGCAGCCAGGGTAGCAAAAGGAGCTAGATCTGCTCATGGATGTGAAAAGGCAGCCCAGAGTTAACTCAAGGCATTACACAGAGGACGATTTTGGGGTCTGCTCCTCGTTTCATGGTATGACATTAATGTAATACATAAATTCCTAAGCTGATTTTCATCACTTTGACGAGGTGTCCTAGGCACAAGGCTAAAGAAGGGCTGCCTATTTTTAAAATTTGGATGGATTTTACGTTTTTTTNCCTATTTTTAAAATTTGGATGGATTTTACCTTTTTTTGTGTCTGTGTGTTGTTTTTGTTGTGATTATTGCTGTTGTTTTTGGGTTTTGTTGCTTCTGTTGGGTGGTGGTTTTTTTGCCAGCTATGCAGAGAGCTCTCTTGCATGCCATACATTTAACAAAGAGCTTTTAAGTCTTTTTACAGCAAATGCTCCAATGAAATAAGAGCATCCTCATAGTTTATCAGAGGTTGGTGTTCAACCTATTTTAGGCTGGATTAAGGTTAGAATGAGGTTTACCTATTTCCTGTGTATGTTCTAGTCATTGATTTTTGAAAACATAAATTGTGCACCACCTCCTCAGATGAAGTTAGCTGTCATATCAGCCATGCCTAGATTTTGGAGTTGTTTTTATTTTTCAGGTGGCTTGGTTGAGGTGTTTATTCATTTTCTCCTAACTCATGATGATAAACGACAACTGCATACTTGTATTCCCAGAAAAGATAATGTTGAGAATTTACATCACACAGAGCAATATTTTATTACTCTGCTTTGTACAGGGCTACACAGTCGTGAAACACTTATGGTAACTTTTCATTGCTTGAGCCCTAACTTGAGTAGAGAGTAGGTTCACAGTTGCTGCGTATGAAGGTATGTTTGAGTCATGTCCAAAACACTCCAAAAACTGTAAAGAAATAGAGATATACCAAAAGACAATTTTATTTGTAAAGTAGTTTTAAAATAAAGTTTTATTTTGTGTATTATTTATATGAATACAACCACATAGTACTGCTTCAGTACTGTAGCCACGCTTATACTTCTGTAAATCAAATTAGCTCCAACACAATGAGAATGCCTCCTTCACCTTCTTCACTCACACTGCTTATCTGGCTAGTGAGCTACTGCTGGCTTGTGGTGGAACATCTGGTCTCCATGACCTTTGTTGGTTATTTCATGGTTCCTAGTCCTGAGCTTAAATACTTATTTTCTTTTCCTTTTATTTGTGTGTGTGTGTGTGTGTGTGTGTGTGTGTGTCTGTGTGTGTGTGTGTGTTGAACCATCCTCAATGCAGCAGCACTTTACTCCTTCAAGTGTCGCCCAACTCCACACATGTGGCCTCAGCCATGATCCGCCTACCTTAAAAATGCAACTCACACGCATGCTGCAAGGCATCTCATGAAAGAGTTTCTATCAACCAACCTTTCAAACCACAGAAGACCCATTCATACCTATTCCTTGCAGCACCTGTGGTGTTTGGAAGCAGGCAGGAGTCTTGCGAGTAAAACCAAACCTATCTTTTTAAGGAGGTCAATGAAGCCTTAGGCAAACACAGCCTGGGACCAGGTGTCTGTGAAAAACTGCAGTGTTGTCATTATCACAAATTCTTAAATGAGAAGGAAGACACTTGATTTTCCATAGTAAAAAGTGCCCAGCAGCTTGCAGGACTCCTAGTGTAATTCCAGCCTTGCTCCCCAAAATCTACATTTGGTAGTTTTCACAGGTATAGTTTGATGTACAACAGTTTTTTCTCCTGTTTAAACTCTTGTCCACTGTTACCAAGCCAAACTTGGGAACTTTTTTTGAAAGCAAATTCTATTCAAAACCATTGCAGTTTGGAAAGTGCAGATAAGAACTGGGGAAGTTCCACTTTGCATTACAGAAATGCAAATCTTTCAAAGACTCCCAGAGACAGAACTGAACTCTACAATATAACTATTTCTCTAAACAAAATGTGGATCAAGTGCAAAATAAAGGTCTAAATACTGCAGAATCAACGATTTATTGCAGTACTGCATCAACCACAGTTCACACAATTACAGATAGTTTCCCCTGTGTGAGTCTCATTAGATGCTCAAATTGAAAATTACTATTTGACTCAAAATGTGTCAAGGTAATACTTCAACAAGGTTTCAACTAGTTTGTCATTTAGGATGAATGAATCCCCACCTTCCTTGTAAACAAGAAAGGTGAGCTCAATGAAGTACTTTGCCACCACAATGAAGCAGAGAATTTTTGCTACCATCATCTGCAGGGGTGTGCTCAAATATGCGTTCTCAAAATTTCTCAAAGAATGTGGGATGTTGCTGGCACAGAAAGCACTCGAGAGAACAAGCACATGGGAGGTAATTGTGGACAATTGTGGAAAGAAAACAAGGGAAACAATGACTGCTAGCTGTGCTGGGGAAGCAAAATAGCTGTCTGGACTGAGAGCAAATATGAGATTTCATCCTCCAAGAGGACCCAGCACACAATGCCATGCTTTGTACAGGGAAGCACACAGACAGCAGATCCAAATTTGGCAGTAAAGACTAGGCTACAAATGATCTAATTTATCTCAATTCATATCAGCTTAGCAAATTTGGAAGAGTTTATATGAAAATAGGTAACAAGGGAGTCACAAAAGCATGAATTTAAAAGTCTTTAAGCAATAATGACTTTTCATAATGCCTGATCTTTTTAATTGATGTCCCTCTGGTAAACAACAAGGAAATAATGAAGAACAGAATGGAATTTTTGCTTAGGAAAGGTAAGAAATACCAAAAAGCAGGCAAACGGGTTTTGTAATGCTTTAAAAAAAGGAAAATAGCCTACAATTTCACTGTCAGGGTGAAATACAAAGAATACCTCTGTGCATGTTTACACAGAAAACAGTAATCAGTCAATCATCAGACATAACTGATTATATACTTTGATATACAAGCATTAAGCATAAAGCTAAAATGCCATAAAATTACTCTGCTGACATCATTTGCAAAAACAAAGTCCTTATGACAACAAGAATGATTAATACAGGGAAAAAATCTCAAAAAGAAAATAGTATTTTTATTATTACAAAAAACATTTAAATCACAAGGGAGGTAAGAAATAATAAGGAATGTAAATAATGAATAGTGGAGAGGAAAAAAATTGCTAGCTTCTTCATTCTTTTCTCTACAAGACTGAAAGGACATCCAGATACACTAAAAGATAACAACTCCAAATTTGAATAAATAACAGTTTGATTAAGTAGGCAAACCAGAAAAGTGTGACCATCCTGTTAGACAGACTGTCACAGGGCACTCTTGAAATTAATAAACCTGCAAAATTAAAAGAAGTCTACACATAATCCTATTAATAAAATTGTCCACCTGTAATGTCAAGCAGCAATGCCAAACAAAAAGAAGGAGGTGAAATTTAGAGTTTCAGGGCTGTTCTCTAAGGAGAAAACATATTAGGAACCAAAGACATCTTATGATGTTATCTTACCATCATTTGGTATCCTACAAGCATTTGTAGTAGCTGTTACGTGGTGCAGACTATTCTTGAAATACAAACACAGCTCAAAATTAGTGAGTGTCAATGCCCTCAGCATGACCATTCTTAAATTCTTATGCTGTGTCTACATCCCATTGCAGTTTACGAGTTATTGTTCCTGATAGTTGCATACAATATTATGTTTCTTAAAGGCGGTCAAAAAAATGGTAGGGTGTTTATTTGTTTGATTTTTTTGTTTATTATGTGTGTGTGTGTGTGTTTTGGTTGGTTTGTAGTTTGCTTTTTTAGTTAGAAGGAAATCAAGGAAGGTGTTTGTGGCAAGAAAAGCACTGGCAGGAGATGGAGGGATGTGATCCCTCCCCTCTGTCCTGTCCTGGTGAGACATCTCAGGAATGCTGGGTCCAGGTCTGGGCTTCCCAGTATAATACTGACACAGACAAGTTGGAGTGAGCCTAGTGGAGTGCCGTGGATGTGATAGCACACTAGACAGACTTGAGGATGGTTTGCTTGGAAAAGACTAATGGCAAAACTTTCAGCAAAAAAAAAAGTCCCAGAAATTGTTGATACAGACTGTTAAAATACTAATAAGTCTTTTTATAAACTAGCGTTGGTTAGGATACACAACTGCCATAAGAAAACACATACCATTAGTTACAAACCTCTGGCTAACATACTGAAAATTTTATTATTTCAACAGTCTGTCTATACAAATAATTTGTGAAAGGTTAGTTTTTCTTATGGTGTCCATTCATTTTAGACTTTCTACTATATGCTGTAATATTAAGGAAGCTTCCCCATTTCATTAATATTAATTGAGACAAAAACACTGCATGGACTTTAATCAATCTCCTGGAAAAAGAGAGTTTAGAAATGACAAACTGCACACAGACAGCTGCCTGATCAAACCATGTGTTTGAGTTATTCCAAAATCAAAGAATCCCAGGGACCTCATTCATTAAATGTTTTCTCTCATTCCACCAATGCTTCTACTGCGGCTTCCCTATTTCCATAGTATAAGCCTCTGAGAGGAACCTGAAGATATTTTGAAATTAGAATCTTGTTTTGAACACAGAAAAAAAAGAGGTTATACTATTATTTATGCACTCAAATTCATTGAATCTGTAACAAATCAGGGCTGAATAAGAAAAGACAGTCCCACAGGCTTAACTACTTTAAGCCTAAAACAAAGATCAGAGGATTGTATAGGGTCTTATTTCTCTGTGGGTTTTTTTTTTTTTGGCACATATGATGAAGTACAGTGTGTGGCCTTGGACTGCCACTCACTGCTTTCTATTATCTTCAGATTTATTGCTTGTTTTGCACTTAGACACTTCTCTCATTTTTCTGTCTGAGCATGTTTGCAACATGGCTAAAGTTGTATGAAGAAATTCTAATTTTGTCCTTATTTTTCTGAACACCTTCCCTCTAAAAAACAACTCATATCCTGCCTTTCACCATTCATTACTGTTACATCGTAGATAACTGGCCTATGTGAACTGACTTACTGATCTCAGGCCCAGCCTAGCACGGTGCAGAGATGCTGTCACCACTGCTGCTGGTTGGCACCTTATTTATAGACTCAATAGCATATTAATCAGTATCTCAGGGAAAACTGCCCCACAACTTTCCCTTTAAAAAATGTCAGTAGTTTTCCAGTAATGTGGCAGCACCACATAATGTGTTGTCAAGGAGTCATCTGATATTGCTTCAGTGGTTTTATGTTGTACTCCATAAAATATAAAAGGGACCTCCCAGGTTATTGCCCTGCTCATGGATGAGAATAAGATTTTAATTACCTCCAAGATAATCGGATCTCTCACTTTGAGCTTTTCTGTAAATGAATGCTGATTTATGGAATGCAAGCAAAAAGTCAGGAGTATTATACACTTTCAGAAAAAGAAAATTCTTCACTCTCTTGAGGAAGATGAACTGTGCCTCCATTGATCCCAAGGTCATTTGATGATATCTTTCCCAAATCTATGGCAAACCATCAACCAATATGTACTGAAACCTAGGAGCAGATGCAGCAGTTTGCAATACATGGCCAGACCTGCTGCACACTGTGAGCAATGTGGGCATCACAGGGGTGTAAACCACCCTGGCTGGGTGGGCTGACAGGGTACCAGCCCCCTTCACCATCTGTAGCTGTTTCCTCAGACCTTAATGCTGCTGTCTGCTTCCCTCTTTGTGATGTTGAGCATGTCTGAGAGGCCATGATGACACAGAGCTCAAGAGAAAGACCAGTTGTGATTTAAAGGAGCTCCCAGTAAATGCTGGGTAGTTTCTTTTTAGCCTGATGGTTTTGATGCTTAGGTTACAGTGCAGCCCCAGTAAAAAGAATGTTTGCAAAACTGATGAGCTTGTGAGATGTGGAACAAGTGCCTGGGGACAGAGGTTCCTTCAGCTGTCTTTGTTACCAGCTAAAAATTGTCACTGGACAACACTGAGCATTGTTGTCTCTGGGAGATCTTCCCTTTGGACCGTTTCCATCTTTCTTCCATGTACTCAGTGACCAGGCCACTCTCTCAAAAGATGAAATCTGAAATGGATCACTGACCAGACATTCCCATTTCTCCAGCTCTGGTAGCATGACAAGTGCATCTGGCATCTGTGAACCTTTCTTCCTTCAGGGATTTGTGACTGCTGAGCTGATTGTAGTTTTTTCAGAATGTTTTTTTCAGAACAAAGCACTCTCTTTTTCAAAGGTACACACATGCAGAGCAGAGAGCTAAAAATAAAATAACCTTTTCTGGATATTTCCCTTCTCCCTCAAAGAAAAACTTTTGCTGAAGAGTTGACACATTCCAGTCAGCTCAATACACTTCCTTCAGTTTATGCACCTCTTTCTTTGTCAGAGACTCTTACCCACCTCTTGGTAACTACTTCATTCATCTTCATTCCCATTAAACCCTGCCATCATTAGGGGTTCATTATCGCCTCGAAATTTAGGTCTAGTAAGGCAGACTAAAATCTCTCAGCCTAGTTAAACCACTCTCAGAAACTAACTTTTCCAGAAAAAAAATCACTCTATAGTATAATACGGATTATTTTTCCATCTCCCATAGCTTTCCCTGTTCTCCTGGTTCTACTTCTTAAAGTCTAACTCTGTCTGGGCAGGCAGGATGATATCTACCTGTAAATGGAGTTATGAAGAGAACTGAATTCCAATCACACTGCTATTGTTTCATCCTCTGCCAAGTAACATTGATATAAAATGCTTTTCAGATACATTTTTGAAGTAATTGGTAACAGAGCTCCAGTTTAATTATAGGACCCAGTTATTACAAATTAAGCACCTGTGATATGTGAAACGAAGTCATAAGGAGGTATACAAAAGAATGCAGTTTCCTTTGTCAGGAGAGCTAAATTACAGTAAGTATGTGCATATATCCCTTTTTTCTTGTACCTCAGTGGGGAGTGCACTTATTGAGGTCATGGTTAGTCTCTGGTTAAATTCTTTCTTTTTCTTGAAAGGGTGTGAAGACAATGCTGGTACCTAAACAAAAACAGTTCTGGAGAGGAAAAGCACAAGGTTATGATAACAGAGAGTAGGACGTGTCAGCATGTGAATCCTTGCATCTAAGTCTTTGTTCTTGTTCATGCTCAATTAAAAAAAATGTAAAATATTTTTGGAAATTAGAGTTTGAGTCCATCCAAGTCAAGGAAGACAATGAGCCAGTTTTTCTGCCATTTGAAAACATGTCTCTAACTCCTGCTTTACTGTAGAAGAGGCTGCTGGTTGCTCTCAAACTTATGAATATCAGCTGCTGGAAAATCCATTACTGGTACAATCCAAATTGTAATATAGGGATCATGTTGGGCCACAGTGCTGAAATTTGGGGTTTATTTTGCCAAAATTCTTATTGCATGAAGAAGGTAATTTCTCTGTAAGAGAAATACAAAGTTCAGTTTTCACTCAATAATAATGGATGTATTCCTGAACAGGACTGTGGGATTTGGTTCATAAATGATGATGAGTTTTGTCTTGAGATGCTGATACTAAATGTGCTGTTGATGGACATTTATCAATTTCACGTGAATCCTTTTTTTTTTTTTTTAATTCTTCTGACCTAAAACTAAATGAGAATATTTACCAATCTCACTGATAAGTTTCCATCCAGAATCTTCATGTGAATCACATTACGTAAACAATGGCCTTTTGTAGGTAATATATTAATATATGGGAATTACATTTAGCAAGTGCATATCTTTTAACATGATCAAACACAGAGCTTAGCCACATTAATATAAATGAAAACCTGATTGTATTACTGTTTGCAGTCGCACAGTGCACTTCACTGATAACAGACGTGCCAGTGCACGCACTACAGGTTATGCAGGACAAAGAAGGATTTTGCTTTGTGAGTCTTTGTTGCTGAATATGTTATGAAGAACAGAGATTTTGGTTGTTAATACCATTTTGTTAGTCGAAAGTCTGAAAAAATTTTGGAAACTGTTGGCAAATATACAGAGAAGATGAAGAGATATAACTCTTCCCTGTATTTATACAAAGCCTTTAAGTTAAGAGAAATGTATCAAAATAATCCTTTTTTGCTTCCCTTAAAAAAGTCTTCTTTGTAACAGGTGAATAATTGTTATTTCCATAGGCCCTGTGTGTGCATGATTTTGACAGCTACAGTAAAAACATATATAGAGCAGAAAAAGGGCCAAACTAATTGCTAATAAATATTTTCAGTATTGGATGACTTTCCCTTGCAGAATTTAAGGGACCTAAGCGTGAAAATACCATTTGATATTTACCATATCTATTTACTCACATATTGTAGTCTTTATAATCTATTCTTTCTCAAAAAATGTCTTGCATTCTGCCCAGTTTAGACTTCCAAAAAAGTAGCAGATTTTGAGGCTAAAGCTCATTTTCAAAAGGAGGAGACATTTTGAATCATAAGTCTCCTTGACAATTGATATAATTTTGCTCCTAAATTACTTCTGGGAACAGGATTTAGAAGTGAAAATCAATGAGATTTTTATAAGGATTTTTTTCCTGTGGCCTGCAGGAAGAATCTGAAAATTGTGAAAAGAAATATAAATACTAAACCACCTGTTCTGGTTACTTGCAAAAATCCATAGATTTTTTCTGTCAGCATGCCTGGTTCAAGACTTCTCACCTTTGTAGGTAAAGCTGAATTTTGCCACCTTCGTGTTCTCAAAAAAATACTTTAAAAGTATTTCATGGAAAGGTCAGTAAGATGCTATGGTCTGTACCTTTCTTTTCTTCTTAAGAGCATGCACAAAAATTCCAGTTAATGGAGCGAAATAAAAATAGAGAGGAATAAAAAAAGGTTCAAAATGCAAGGCATATCAGTGGGCTCCTCATCATTCTAGTCTTGTTTCATGGCATACTTTTACTTTGCACTTTTTCATCTAGGTCTCACCAAGGCAGCCCTGTGGAAAGGAAAGGACTAGGGACCCCATGAGTATAATTAACCTCAGAGTCAGCACTGGGTCCCACACCAAGAGAGAGCAGGAGATGCCAGTTCCTGCGCATCCCAACTTGCTTTGTCACACTGCCTCAGTTACACCTCTCACCTTGGGGCTGGCAGGCTGCAGTGGGGCAGGTGCCAGGGCCAGGCTTGGGGTAAGAAAGCTCACGTGGCCCGACCATGGGGAAGGTGTGTGGATGGGAGAGGGATGTGTTTACTCCCTGGTGCATTAGGACAGTCCACACAATCCCTGGAGAACCACAGGTTAAGCCAAAATACCTGGCCTAATAACTCTAATAGCTCAGGAAGTAGAGCTCACAAATTTTGGTGGAGCCTGAACATTCTACCTGTCACACTAAACTGGTGGACAGTGCTTGAAAATAGAAGCTCAGTCCTTGAGTAGAAAATTTAATATTGTGACCTGAAAAATATCTAAACACCTGTGTTTGAGAATGCACATTGATATCTACTCGTGTTCTGGAAAGCAGCCAGCTTTGTCAGACACTGACAGCAAAAAAAGAAGCATCTTCCTTTAATTAGCATGTCCAGATTAATCCAAAGTTGCAGCCTTCAGTCAAGCAGTGCTCTAAAGAGTCAAGCAACACTCTAAGCGTGACAAAACCTGTCAAACTTCATAATAACAAACACAAGTCCTTAGATATCAATCTCCTTTTTTATTTCTAGATATCTTTTTTTATCTTAGGATCACCTAAATCAGGGGATATTAATACTTGAAAAATGAAATGTTACAGGCAAGCTTGAAAATATTTTTTCTCTCTTCTCTCTAAAAACGTCATACTGACTGTTGCCCAGAGAAGTAGTGGAATTGTCATCTGCGGAAGTGTTCAACAGTGGGATGTGGCACTTAGGGACATGATTTAGTGAATACGTTGGTGCTAGGTTAACAGTTGGACTCAATGATCTTAGAGGTTTTCTCCAACTTAATGATTCTATGATTCTACAGTAGGCATTTTCACTTGTCAAGGCAGTACCAGAATGAAATAGTGTTCAATACAGAAAAAATAAAAATTACCAAATGATGTGGGTATTAGAGTAAATCAAATCTGCTGTTTAAAAATGGACTTGAAAAAAAAAAATCAAAATACATATCTTGATGGATTCTCATATTGATGAGAATATGTTATGAGCTACACTGCTCAGCATATGTCAATGTATGAGAAGTTTTGAATGCCCCCACCATTCTCCCTAAGGACTGGACTTGGGTGTTTAACCAACACAGAAATCTTTCTTGATTTTACTTGCAGAAAGACTGAAATTTGGTGCACTGTGTATCTTATATAAGTACCGGGATCTGTCTGGAAGAAATGTCTAACAAAAAAAGACACTATCAGAGAATAATATACATTGTGAGGCTGATTTTGTGTCTATTAGCCAGAAATTAAATTTTAAATTATTTTTTTCAGGTAAGATGATTGATATAACTTTGAGAATATATGATGCTGTTTCGTGCCTGTCACTGAGAGATTTTGTTTTTCTGTCATGTTTTGGGATGGCAGAAGCAGTCATGTTCTCAGCTTATCACAGGGACATACTGGATTGTGAATAGCTTTATTGAATTCAATATCCTGTAAGGATATACTCGTATCATATGGAGTTGCCAGGCAAAAGGTTGAAATAGTACCCAGCTAAAGCTTTATAAATGCAGTTTCTTTTTACATCACTTCCCTGTTCAGAAGCATGTGGTACTTTTGCCAGTGAGTATAAGAGCAAAATCAAACTCCCATGAAAAACTGAGTTAAATTTCACTTGAATTCCAGCATCCTTGTAACCTGTTTCTCATGTTCTGGAGGCAAATATGGCCATGTAAGAGCTTGATAACATTAAAAATCAGGTAGAATTATTTCTTAACATTTTTGGAGGCTGGTAAGGAACCACTGGAGGACTGTGTTTGTTGCCTGAAGATAGAAGTCCTCTAGGAAATCCTTGTAACTGAATAGTATAAAAAACCACAAAATTCTATGAATCCCAGGAAGATACTGAAATACACTGCTAAAATAAATATCTGACTCAAAATAAAAATCCATCTACTCACCTACGGCTGCAAGAATAGTTGAGATGATTTTAAAGCAAGACATTAAAAACCCTACAAAATTGTATGAAAATCATGAGTGAGTTAAATTTCTCTGTAAATTATCTGTAATCAAGTGCTTTACATGCTGTTTAATTCTGTGCTGCTCTACTAGACAGACTGAAACTCCGGTGTGAACTTGAGATGAAGGGACTGCGATGCGTGAATGAGGGGGCAGAAATCCCACTGCAGCCTGTGGAGGATCTCATGCTGGAGCAGGTGGATGCCTGAAGGAGAATGACCTGACATGTGACCTGTGAGATGCCTGTGATGGAGCAGGTTTGCTGGCAGGACTTGTGACCTCACAGGAGACCCATGCTGGAGCAGTGTGTGAAGAATTGCAGCTCGTGGGAAGGATCCATGTTGGAGAAGTTCAAGGAGTGTCTTCTGTGTATAGGACCCCACAATGGAGCGGGGGAAAAAAAGATTCCCTTGCAGCCTGTGGTGCAGACCATGGTGAAGCAGGCTGTGCCTCTGCAGCCCATGGAGGACTGTGATATGTGCTGTACTAATGGTGGGCTCCAGCTTGAATCCCTTGATAACCTGGCTGGGGAAAAGGAGAAGAGTTCATTGAAATACTAAACCAGATAATGGGGCCCAAACCAGCCAGGGATGGAGATTGCAATGGGTGTGCCTTTCAGTTGTTGTGAACCATGATTTCAGTTGTGTGTTACAGGAATTAGCATAACAGGAACCTTCTGAACCTTGAGGAGCAGTGAATTAATTCCTGGTTTTGCTCTGGTTGTGTGTGCTGCTTTTGATTTCCCTATTAAATTTTATCTCAACCCAAGAGTTTTCAATCTCTTAACCTTCTGAGTGTCTCCCTGATCTTGCTGATGGGGGAGTGAGTGGGTGGCTCTGTAGGGCTTGGTTGCTGGCTGGGGTTAAACAACAATATACGGAAAGAAGAAACACATTTTAGTACTTCTGAGACAGCTGGGGATATTTCTAAAGCTAGACTGAAGTTTAATTATTTTTTATATATATATAATTTTTATTTGCTGTGTTTTTATCAGATATAAGATAGGATTGTTTTGGCTTTTTTTATAACGCCAAGGATAAATACTGGAGCGATTTACAGACAAATGGAAAATGACAGGAACCCTGCTCTAAAAAAAGTTGCATCTGTTTTATTTATATATAGTTAGGAAACATGAAAGCCCAAGAGAACCTATCATTGCATTTAAGTTATTCACAGTATGGGGTGGGGGAGAAAAATATTGTTCCTCTGTTAAGCTCAGGAGAGCTGTCAACTCTAGGGACTCTGAGGTATCCATTTGCTTTCAATATGCAGAAAACAGAGAAAGAATCCAGACAAGGGACAATCTAAATAGCTAGAACAAATGAAACAACTGAAATAAACACTCCCCAGAGGATTCAACAATTGCCGCAACTACTCTGGCATACCAGCATTTGTGATTATAATGGATTTCATAACGGTGCTGACTTTTCCTACCAGGGTTTGCAAAAGCAAAGTAGAGTAATGACATACTTTTACACTTATTACCTCTGGAAAAAACCTAGTAAATTGGGTTAGGGATAGGGTTTAAAGTGCTAGAAAGCTTACAGCTTCAGGGAAACTGGGGCTGGAAAAGTCATTCCAGGTGGATCACAGCAAGGCAGTAAGATTGCTGCCACCACACCTTTCTAATCTGGACCACCCATGGTGACAGGATGAGGAAAAGCCATATGAGAAGCAGCTGAGATCATTTGGTCTGTTCAGCCTGGAGGAGACTGCGGGGAGAACTCATTGCAGCTACAACGTCCATGTGAGGAACAGCAGGAATCAATCTCTTCACTCTTGTGACCAGAGGCAGGACCTGGGGAGATGGCCTGAAGCTGAGTTGGGGGTGGCTTAGATTAGATATCAGGAAAAAGTGCTTTACACAGAAGGTAGTTGGTAGGGCACTGGAATGGCTCTCAGGGAAGTAGTCACAGCACCAACCTACCAGAGGACAAGAAGCACCTGGGCAATGCTCTCAGACACGTGTTGTTGGTGGTGTAGCACTGCAGAGGGCCAGAACACAGATTTCAATGTTCTTTGTGGGTCCCATCCTACTTCGGGTATGTTAGGATTCAATGATTCTAGAATTCTAGCAAATTTTCTTTTCTATGGTCTTGTTTTTTCTCTCAAGGCAAGGAAACACAAAGGAAGGTCCTATCTTCACACCAGCTCAAAGGTTTTCAGCAGAAATTGCAAAAAACATTTAAGGCATAATGCCATCAAAATGACCTCATTGCTGCTTTAGAACACTTCTTGCTAGCTGCTGCAAGAGTTGGGGGTTTTTTAATTGTTTTTTTGTTTAATTTTAATGCTTTTTGTTTAATTTTTCAGCCTCGATTCCTTTGGTCTCACCGTCTTTAGGATCAAAATACGCACAAGTGTATGCATGCACATCTTTCTGTCCTTTCCCTTACGAATTTTGAAAATGGAAATGTATTTTAGAAAAATCTTGCTCACATAAATAAGTAAGGAAAGTTCTCCACTCTTACCCACTTCTCCTAGGAAAAAGCTGCAGATATTACTCAACAACAAATTTCTGTGGTCAAAAATGCATGTTAGGAACATTTCAGCTAGCAAAAACTTCAGCTGAATTAGATCAAAGTATTGAATGAGTTGACCAAATCCTTTTGGATACCAGGCTTCTTTATCTCTTTTCTAATAGAGTTACCATTTGTGCCTGTTTGCTTAGAAATGCTCTGATGTTGAAGTGTTCTCGACTCCTAACATACCTCATTTTTGGAGATTAGGGCAGATTCCTGGGAACTGTATACTTCTCAGATAAATTCTAGACGTACAAATGTAGGAGAGTGCAAGGTTTTATGATAATTAATAGGGAATCATTAGTTGCATTCCATGTGACATTGCTGAGAGTACTTATTACAGACATATTCAATGAACAGTTTAAAGTTAATACTGTAAATATTACCTATGACCTTTCAAATAAGACAGTGATAAGTAAATATGACCTGTGAACTTGGTGGATGACCTACTAACTTATTCCCACAAGGTGCTGACCTCGTCAATTAGAAGACACATCAAGTCTACAAAGTCAAACTCATTTCTGCAGGAGTTATTTCTAGAAGACCATATGGGTGTATGCAAACATGCACACTTATATCACTATGGATGGCTGGAAAAGGTTTTGGTTAAAAAATTATAATTATTTCTTCAAAGTACTTCACTTAAATCAAAGGTAATTTTTCAAAAATAGACATGGTACAGTGAAAACAATGCAAGATTAATAGCTTTCCCCTAGTTGCTAGCGTCTCTCAACATCATGCAGATATGATGAAAAAAACCTCTGATAAAACAGACTAAGGCTAATTTACATATCCTCTGCCCTGACATGAAATCCCTTTTGGTTGATAAGGTCTAATTTTCCCTGTAATGCTGTGCAAACTCTAAAACATACAGAGTTCATTCACAGAGCCTAATGAAGACCTTCCCCTTAAAATATCTGCCTTTTTTATTTTCCCAAGAATTCCTGTAGGTATATTAGTCTTCATTTGTGTTGAGGTAACACCAAGGGAATGCACCCAGAAGCAGAAGCTAGTAGAAAGGACAATGAGAAATCTCCAAGAGACTAACTTCTGTTATTCCTGCAAGCTAAACTCATGATGGCAAAGTCGAAGAGAGGGACTCACTGAACAACTTCCTACTTAAACCTTACTCACAAATGGAGAAAGAAGATCCCACCCGACAGAGGTGATACCTGATGACTTGAGAAAGGAGATGGCTTAAGAGGAACAAAGACACCTCAACTGTACATCTTGAGGTCATGTTTCCAAACAGTGATTTTGTATGAAGTATGGCTAGATATGGACTTAACATACTTCAAGCTTTAAGTACCCAGACGTAAACATTAACTAATTGATTCCATGCTGAAAAGTTAGCACAATAAATATCAATACTTTTTCCAGACCTCTGATATACAATACATATTGTATATCCCACTCACACAGATCCTTAAACACTCCATAAAAATAACTTTTCTCCAGGAAAAAGAAGATGAATCAATGGCTTCCTAGCAAAACAAGGCTCTCGCTCCATTAAAAAAAAAAAAAAAAAAAAAAAAAAAAAAAAAAAAAAAAAAAAAAAAAGAAAAAAGAAACAGAGCATTAGACAATGCTGCCAGACAGGATTTCACAAAAAAATCAATTAAGACCGACAGATGCTGACACCAAAATTGGGATAGGGCATTTGCACCTCAGCCATGCTTACCTCTGTAATATACAGTTCAAGAGACCCTTTTATCTAAACATATCAAAGTACCTGACAAACATTAAATTTGTCAATCAAAAGTTTCCAATATGTTAATTTCCTTGTACCTGAAAGGAAACTGAGGTACAGTATGATTAATCAAAGTTTTCACAAAAATTAAAAACAAAGAGAAAACATATAAAAAACCCAAACACTACAGAGATGGAAAAACGTTTTTAGGTAACTGACTTTCAATCCTATACTTTAATCATCAGTCAAAAAGTTTCTATATAAATGAGATATATTTGCCTTCCTAATGACCTGGTGAAAGGCAGCAATCCTGATTATCACAGAACAACAATATTTTTTGTATTATGCTGGCATTTCTGCAGAGTTGCTAAGACAAAAAGACACACAGGAAGACAGGCTAACACTATAACAACCTCTCCTGCACCCTGCTATCACACATTAGAGAATAAGCAAGTTGTTGAGCTAATGGGGCCTATGGAGATTAACATCAGTTTTTCCTACTATTGCCTTAGTTTTGAACTCCAGAATTCTTGCTGTGAGAGAAATATATATCCATGAAGGAACAATATAGGAGGCTGATGCTGTCAAACTTCAGAGCTCTAAAGTTGCAGGGGGAAGGGAACTTCACACCACTCCATCAGTTTGTTGTCAGGGCCAGTGAGAAATGCCCAGAGGCTGGAGAGGGATAGCAACCAGGAAAGCACCTGAAGCGCAGCATAAAGGAGTTCCAGCCACTTCAGCTGGTATATCAGCTTCATTGTCAGCCAGTGAAATGCCCCTATGCAAACACGTATAGTAGGGGGAATAAAGAAAAGGAGTCAGAGATGGAGTCAGCCCTCCATGCCTGCAGGGCTGTGATCCTATTGGCATCATGGAGATGTAGTGGGATGGAGTGTTGGAATGGAAGGATACAGGCTCTTTAGGCAGGACAGGCAGGGGAAACCAGGAGGGAGTGCCATGCTCTATGTCAGTGGCCTGCAGTAGTGCGTGGAATTCCATCTGGGGATGGCTGAGGAGCTGTGGAAAGCAGGGGCAACTAGCATTATAGTGGGGGTCCAAGAAGGCTGGTTAATTTCAAGGAACGCCTCCTCCTAGATCAGGATTGATACATCCTGAGGAATTCAGACAAAACGATCAGAAGGCCTGCATGGATGAACATGGACATGTTGGAAAGAGCCCAGAAGAAAGTCACAAAGATGATCAGGTGAATGGAGCATCTCTCCTAAGGAGATTTGTCCTTGAAAGAGTTTGAGTTTTTCATCCTGAAGAAGAAAAGCTCCGGAGAGACCTTGGAGCACCTATGGAAGGGGGCTACAAGAGAACTGGAGAGTGACTTTTGACAAAGGCATGTAGTGATAGGACAGGAGGAGAGGCTTCAAACTGATGAAGATGGTAGATTTAGATTAGAAATTATGAAAAAAGTTTTTTACTATGAGGGTGGCGAAACACTGGAACATGTTGCCCAGAGAAGATGCAGATGTCCCATCCCTAGAAGTGTTCAAGCTGGACGGGGCTTTGAGCAATCTGATCTAGTGGAAGGTGTCCCTGAAGGTGGCACAGGAGTTGGATGGAACTAGATGATCTTTAATGTTTCTTCCAACCCAAACCTTTCTATGTTTCTATAAAAGTTTTCCCTACTCCCTTTCCTCAGGGAACATTCATGGAAAATATCTTCGCATGGATCTTGCAGTTGTGGTCCAGTGTGCCCAGAATAGGCACACTAGCAGGTGTAAATGCCACGAGTTCTACACTATGTGCAAATCTTCTCTGCAACCAAATGCTGCTGGGAAAAACCCCAACTAGTTAGCATATTTCTGTGAACTGAGCACTTACATATCCTTGAAGTAAGCAAGGTCTTTGATTGGCTCCCACCAAAGCTCTCTTCCTGGGTGCAATCCTTTATCATTACGATGAGGTCAGAAAGACTAGAATAATATTTAATTGGGCAAAAATGAAGCTACTTGTCATCATTCTGACAGTAAAAATAGATTTATATGAAGCTTTAACGTCATTGATATTTTCTTTACTCCTTTTGGAAAACTATTTTAAAATGCAGGCATTTTGTGGTTTCTGAAAAATCTTAAAGACTCTGAAAAGAAGTGACGGCTGTGAAGTTGCATCACTGAGATAGTATAATCCTTTATTACATTCTATCATTTTTAGATTAATTTAATCTGTGCTGGATCCTGCAATACTTCAGAAAGTATATTCTTGAAGAAAAGCAGAGAAATCAACTTTGTTATTAGGAAATGATAAATTCTTTTCTTTCTGACTTCATGGAGGTGTGCTCAGGATCTGTCCCCATTCCCAGAAAGATCATGGCAAATACATTGTATAGGAATATACTATGGAGAGGCCTGTGATGCATACCTTTATGTGAAAACTGAGATAGTAATCACCACCTAAAGAGTTTTGATCTGTGTCTTTGACTCACTAGTTTTAACATGTTCAGGGATGGGTAAGGGAGAAAATACAACGTTACCAGAATGAGAGTGAATGTACAGCTGTATAATAGATAATGTACTCAGTGACCAGGCTTTTCAAGCCTACCCTTAATCTCATTCCTCATGCACCCACTCAGATTTCCAGCAAAATCTTTCAAATATAGAACACTTGAAGCAAGTTTTCCTGACTAGTTTTCCTTCCCCACCTCCCTTTCCCTCACCAGTGTGTTTCCTCTCAGGGAGGTGGAGAAGGTCAGGGTTAGTCACTCCTCTCCTACATAAGGGGCCACATCAGGGAGGCATCACATTTTTGTGCCATGTTCCTCAGCTGCAGGAGTCTAAAGGGCAGTCTGGCTCTCAGTCATTGTCATAGCAGAAAAGAACAACTCGTACTCACTGGCTTCAAGTCTGATGATCTCAGGCTGCAAAAAAGTAAGACCAGATCTGGAAGGTTTCCAAGCAAACACTGTCTCAGGATTATTGCACCTCACTCAACATCTGTCATTCCCTATATCTTTGCCTGCCCAGAAGTCATGAGTGGGACAAAATAGCTCTTCCCTAGATTAAAATATCTGGTATAGTCCAAGAGAGAGAAGAATTACTATCTACATATTATAGTATTTCAACTATTCAGAAACTTTCTTGTTGTGTCTCTCAGTACTTCAGAGAAAGAGAGAGAAAAAGAGACATTTCCAGTAACAGTAGATGGTCATTTTGCCACTAATCCTAAAAATATAAGAAAGCCCTATTTCCACCTAGTCAATAGAGCCATGTTTGTGAAAATAGAACACTGACAGAAGGAGACACTAGAGGTTTTGCTATATCCAAATGTGAATGACATTTTTAATCTAAATATTATCAGAAGGCATTAAGAGAGATTTCAGAAGGTAATACAGAGAACTGCAGTGTTAAAAAGTCAGGTGAAAATCTGAAAGGAATCTTTTCTTTCCTACATGTTGAAATTCAGAGATGACCTGTGTGCCACTACACAGTCTGTATTTGCCCGCCACCATCCAGGAAAGAACAGTTCTAATGTCTGCTGATCATATCAGCTCTGTTAAATCTTGCCCATTTTTGCCCTCATTAGGCTAATGAGATGGTTTCAGATTGATGATGGGGGTATGAGATTGAGACTTCCTTGGTCAGAGCCAGTGTTTTTACAAGCAACAGTAAAAAGACAGACTGGCATTCTCACAAAGAGATTATTTTCAGTTCATTTTTCAGGGAGTATGTTGAAGTCAGACCAATATTCTCTGTTTCTGTCACAGCTGTATGGATGTAGGCACTTGCATAATACTATTTCCTTCCAAGAAAATAGGGCAGAAAAGGAAGTGTTCTGAACTAGTATTTATCAGAAAAAAAATAAATGTGTTGTTATACAGGTTGTGAAATATTAGACTGTAATAGTGGGAGAGCTGTCTGAGAAGATGTAAATAACAGAGTGCATATAAAATACAAGCATGCTAAATCAATGGGCCAAGCAGCAGACTGATGAAGGCCCAGACTGACTTAATTTGTTTTCTTTTAAATTTGAGCAACTGGGACGAGAAACTCACCTTCTGTACATGTAGCATAGGTATATATTCTGCCTTATGGGTAGAGGAAAATATTGATACTTCAGAAACATAATAGCTCTTTAATATTTTCAATTACCTAATGACATTTTCCTTTCATTATAACAGTTGTCTCAGCCATTTTCTTTTCCTTCATTTTGTCTTTCATATGAAGCCCTTTATTACACAATCACATTCTATATTGTATTGCATTATGAACCAAAAATGGCCCATAAAATGTTATTTGAGTCACCAGAAAAGCAGAGTAGGATAAAGTGACCTATTTAAAAAGCAACCATTTTACTTCACAGAACAGCTACAACTGATATTGTGGCAGCAGTCTCGTGTTGAAAAATGCTCCTCTCCCAGGTATTGTACACTATGAACACTGCACGTCTTCTGCCCAAAGATCTTATGTGAAAGCTTAAACAACACGTTTCAGAAATTAAATGGCAAAAGCTTCATGCTATTTTCTATAGCAAAAAAAAAAAAAAAATCCTATTTGCTTCTAATTCCACAGTTAAGCTTCCAAAGCCAACAGTGTTATGTGACTGTACAAATACATGAGATTAGAATTTCAAGAAATCAACACTTTGAAAGATCTTGAACATTGTGTGGTTTATACCAAGCCAAGTAACATAACACAATACCATGAAAAAGTAAAAGCCAAATCTTCTCTAAATATAGGAGACACTTTTCCATCAAGCATGTCTGTTTCAATATACTTAAGCCAGATGAATCTTGCACCGATGAATCCAGCTTTCCATTAAGAAGGCATGAAATGCAAAAGATACCAGGTTTTCAGAATTACTTTATGGAAAGTGAAATAAAACAGAAATTAGGTTTAAGAAAAAAACAACCATTTTTGACAAAAGTGCAATACAATTAACATTAACTATATTGGTGGGCCTATAGTACTGTACCAATTATGGATGCAATTTAAAACATCTGCTGTCCTCTAACTGCCTATTTAGGTGGAAGTTTATGAGTTTTCTATGCAAAATGTCTCTCTTTAAATCACTTTTTCTTTCAAGATATTGAATGAAAGAAGAATATCTCAATCCTTTAATTTGTATCATGGCCAGAAATCATCAACAAGATGACAATAACAAGGCTTTAAAGGAAAGAATGTTGTGATAGAAGGATGCCTCACCCCAAGTCAAAGGAGAAGGGAGTACTATTAAAATGGCTAATTTTAACCAAATACTAACACTATTTTAAGACATCTTAAAAATATCTGAAGTTGTTAAGTGGATTATATTAGCTGTTATGTTGAGGCCTGACTAGAAAATGTCATACTGTGTATATTCCGCTGTATCACTGCGCTTCATGAGTTAGATGTGTGCAATTATAGGTAAATAATTTCCTCTTTAAGGTCTGTGCTTGAACAAAAAAAAAATTAGAAGTATAAAAGTATCATTGTCTAAACAGAAGATAACCTGTTTTCCTCCTGAAGAGGACAAACCACATATAGTAAGGGTGAGGAAATGGTGGAGACTGCATTTTGCACAGCCGTGTTTGTCAAGGCATGTTTCCAACGTAATCGCTTGATTCCAGTTCTAGTAAAAGCATAAATTGGGTAGTCACCCCCAAAGAAATCAGGGAATCATTGTAAAAATCAAATGGACTACAACATTCTTACATTCCTCTAATTTCTGTTCTTGCCCCTCGCTCTGGAGCAAGCCATTTCTATTTCTTATTAAAGAAATTCACTACAACTGAGTAGACAGATCATGGTGAAGGAAAGAGGGCTATCTAAACTTACACAAAGGTTTGCACAAGGTCAGAATGGGAAAGAGATGGACATGATAGTTCTTTATTCAGAGTAGGACCAAACAAATTGCATTTTAAAGCATTTAATTAACAACTAGTCTCTAAAGCAACAGTCATTAATGTCCACCTCTGTCCAAGATAATGGACAGTGACTGCCTGAAGGAGCCATGGGTGAAAATAAGGAAGAAATATTTTTTTATCCAGAAATATCATAAAAAAAACATTCATGAAGGCAGAGTGGTATGTCAAATTTTTTCCAATTTTTTAACATACATTATCCAGGAAAATCAGCTGCTTCATAAAGGGCTGTGACCACCTAAATGGGAATAATCAGAGATGAAAGAAAAATATGAAAATGAAACAACATCTGAGTAAATATGCTTACAAGTGAAAAGAGTCATGAAAAGAATCAAACTGCTCCCAATTTTTAACAACTAAATAAAATATATGAGGTTAGAGAGGTAATTTTAAAACATGGATGTCAAATCTCATTCACATCTGACTATAACTGAGCAGGGCTCCCAAACAGTAAATTCAGTTTGAACACCAGGGTGATACTGTGGACACAAGGAAAGCTGGATTAATGCCTATGTTTTCAAAATCATTTGGACCTATAGCATCTTGTAAATTGAGTTTCTTCACACCTTGCACTTCTGATGACAGTACTGTAACAAAATCTGACTACTTTTTCACTTTTTTCTATATTTTTATAAATTTAATTTTTAATTGCTACATCTTTGGAATTTCCTTAAAACTGATTCAAAATCAAACAATGAGGTCTGTATCTTTTAAATACTTATGTAGTCAGACCAGAGCAATGCTTGTATCTTTCCAATGTATCCAAACAGAGACAAAAATGACACTTTCTTTTCCTGTAAGTGAGAATAAGAAAAAAATAAGAGCTGTATTTTTATGTCTGTTGTGTTCACAGCTCTTCCTATGACATTTTGCATTTGGACTTGACTGACAAAGCAATGCCCACTTCATCAAAACTTGTGATGACTTTTATTCCTCCTAGTATGAATTCCTGCCAAACAAGCACTCAATTCTCCTACTCCAAATGCACGAGCAGAGCTGGACAGTAATCTCAGGGCTCAGAGAGTGCCTGTGTTGCCTAAGGTGACTTCACAGAAAGCTTCACAGAGCAGTTCCCCACCAGAACCACTCAGGCTGTGGATGGGTGGAGAGCAAGGGTGCAACAAGTGCAGTGTTACTCCCATTTGTGGTAAACTCTTTTGCTAAGCAAAGGAGTGTTGCTGTCATCAGCCACTGCTGTGGAAGCCTTAGTAAGAGCTGTGGAAGCCGAGTGCGATACCGCAATGCACGTGCAGTCGAACAGGGAGATGTCTGTTAGGGGAAAACTCCACTTTTCTTTAGAAACTGTGGGAAGAGAACCTTGGGGGACATCTGTGACTGAGAAATTTGGAAAGACTACACACTAGCAGAGCCTCTTGTTCTGGGACTGGACACCTTAAAAGAGTGTACGACACTGCAATTTGCCACTGAGACTTGCTGATGGTCTTTTTTTTTCAATGTAATTAGAAGTCAAAACTGGCATCTATTTACTTCTAAACTCTACACAGCACAAGTACCCACTTTTATGATCACATGCTAAATGTGAAATAAAATTTTAGGTTTTAGACTTCTGTTCTTTGGAGTCTGAAGAAGAATATGCAAAAGACCACAGTAACAATCATCTCAGAGAAAGAACCTGAATGATTTTCATTTTTGCTTGCTTAAGCTTAGAAACAGAGCTTGGAAACATGAAAGTAAATGAGATGAGGGAAAGGGGGGAAAAATACCCAAAGAAATAAAAGAGGGCATAAAGAAGAGATCAATGCAACTGAACATGTACCTGCAAAAAAGAGTGCTGGAAAAATGAGAGGAGTTGAAAGGACTGAAATTAATTTGCTCAGCAATCATTCATGAGGCAAGACTGGAGGGAAGGGCCAGAAAGTGAAAGTTGCCTCACAGTTTTGTCTGAATTCACTGTCTGCTTTGTTTGCATGCAGAAACAATTTTAGTTCCGTTATTCTTAGTTTCAGAGTACTGACTCTTACTTAACTCAATCTTTATTTGGCAGGACTGTTAAAGACCTCAAAGAGCACTTAGCCTCAACAAAAATCTGAGCAAAGGGATAAGAATGTGGTCTTCTGTTTGTTTCCATCCTATGTTTAGTTATGAGCTGGCAGTATCTAGCTGGCAGAAGGAAGGCTATGGAACAGAATGACCAGGCATCAGAGGAGATGTGTGAGTCAGCCAGCACCGACTCTGGCAGACAAGGGGTAAGCTTCTTGCAGCTCCTCAGAGAAACCACCCATGTAAAACCCCCCTGCAGCCTCCTGCCACCAAACCCTCACCATGCAAATTCAATTAGTATCAAGTCAAAAAGTGGGCAAATCAAGTAGAAAGCCCTAAAGTTAAAAAAATCTTATAGCATTTTGGATTACTCTATTTTAAAAACAAATAAGAAAGACTGATATTAAATAAAAAAATCTGAACATAAAAGTTCTTCACTGTGGCATCTTCGGATGAAAAACCAGTTAAAAAAGACATATTAGCATCGTATAAAATATGAATTGAATGTAACCTGCTGGGCCACTGATCCATGGGGTGTTGCTGGCAATTACATCATATAGCTCCCTCTGTGAAATGATTGTATCATCTCTGCTGGATGCTTATGAAATATGACATCATCCTCAGAAATTAGATCATGCATAACCCTAGTTATCAGACCATTACAATGACATTATATGCAAAAGTGAATCTGCAAAAAATTGCCTTCTTTACTTCATCTATTCATCTTCACCCAAAATATACTTAGACCAGATTCTTGAAGTGATTGAAGGAAGGCAAATCTGTGTCATGCCCAGTCTCTATGCAAATTGGTCTAAATCACCCTAAAATACGTGTCAAACTTGTGTTTTTCTCCCTAATCTGTTTTATCAAATGTACCTCATTTAAAGCCCTTGAATCCTCACACCTACAAAATTATTTCTACGTGTAAACGAGGCATTTTTGCTCCTCCTGGATAAAATATAGCAGACAACACCTGGGTCCTTCCTACCCTATGTCTAATTCGTTTAGAAGTTCTATTTGATGAAGTAAAAACCCAGTTACATCATCTTAAGTTCAATGACTCTGTTGTCACTGTTCATGCTAGCAAGGTGTTCTATGATATTAATGGAGGCTTGATTGAGATTATGTTTGCATCAGAATTGGTATTTGCAATGTTTTTAGATAATAATTTTCATTGTGATACAGCCATTACTTTGCCATTTAGATTTCTTTATTTCTTCAGCACAGAAAAATCCCAGCACACAGCACAGCTCTCATTCACTAAAAATTATCAGGGGCTGAATGTTTTGCTGGTGTAAGTGCCATTGAATCATCCAGTCCAAATAAAGCTTAGTTTATAACTCCCGAAGAGAAGATATCCAGGACTTTGACCTATCAAGAATAAATTGGACTTTAGCCTTTTGTGCCAGATTGATCTAATCCATCACACCCTGATTACATAATGACACTCCTTCTGACCCAAATAATTAATTCGGTTCTGGAAATATCAGCTTCCCAAACTCTGTAGAATGAGGGACTGAATAAATGAGTTGGAGAAAGGAAAAACTGAAAGATTAAAGGATCAAATAAGAAAATGTCAATAAATATAATAAGAGCTAATTTTTCTTTTTTAAAATTAATACCTAAGTAGCACGAGAAAAATAAGAAAATGAAGGAATGCACAGCAGGTCAGTGGATGGAAGCATTTTGGATTTCCCAGTTCAGCCTCCCAAAGCAGAAGCGGAAAAATGGTTGATAACAACTGATTAAACTCACTGAATAGTAATTCAGTAAATTCCACATACTGTGCAAGCTCATAAGAGCACAGAGTTAACTAGTCAGGGGACACACAGAGAATTAAGTAGGAGAAGCTGGAGGGCTATCACTCACAAAGCTTGTGTTAAGCAATGGAAATCCTTTTCAAACATCAACAGTTCACTCTTAGCATATGTCACATATCTAATGTATGTGTCTCAAGACTCCGAGACAGCAAGAGTGACATGCAGCAACCAACATATGCCTGGCACTTTTCAAGTACTGACATACTGAGAGAAACAGCAAGTACAAGGTGAAGAACAGCATGAGAGTATTAGCATCTTCCATTTTCCTGGAAGCTGGGAGTGAGAGACATTCTGTAGTTGCCAAAGGCAATATCAGCTTTACACAGAGGCTCTAAGGCACACAGGATGTGCGCTGTGTGTCTTACTGGAGAAACCACTGTATATGCAAAGCTGGAAGTCTAGCCAGGTACCAAAATACATAATTGACCACCTTCACCACCACATATTTTATTTGTTTGAATGTGAAATTGTAGAGGTGTTGGCCGAGTCATTAAGCCTATTTTTACAAGTAGTTATTGTGCCATACAGGTGGATGAATCCAACATACAGGTGGATGAACATACAGGTGGATGAACATAACAGGTGGACAAACTCCACCTGTAGAAATGTTACTAGAAGAGATCCTGAGAGTTACAGACTAGGTTGGGAATTCTGACTTCCACTGTTGCTAAGATGGTAGTGTTAATAACAGAGAATAACATCACTGAGAGCCCAAATGGACAGGGATTCCTGCAAAAAGAGTCAGCACAGCTTCTGTAAAGAGAAATCTTGCAACATTAATTTCCTCTTGCCTGAGAAGGAGGTACCTGGAGAAAGATAATAAATGCCTAAATAATATATTTGGGTTTGTTTTTTTTCAAAGTCTTTGATAAGATTCTACATCAAAGATTATGAAAGAAATTAAGTTGCCACTGTATGTGGTGAATATGCTCTTTTGTAGACTGGAAGCTGGTTAAAGATTAGGTGTTACACAGAGAGTCTAAATTAAAAAGAATCTTCAGTGGTCTTCCAGAGATCACCAGTGTCTTAGAGAAGGAAATAAACAGTAACATTTCCTAGCCTCCAGACACAAGGCCATCTAAGGCAGAAAGGCTGGCAGGCAAACTTCAGTGTTGTGAATTACAGACATGAAGTAATACACCCAGGAAAAAAGAATCTGAACCCTGTCCTCACGGTGCTGACATCAGACCTGATATTAAACCTAGTGAAGGAGATTTTAAAGCAGTTGAGAGTTCTCTGAATCACTGAGTCAGCGTGCAAGGGCAGTCGAAAAAGCCTGCAAAATCTTGGTCACCACCAAGATGGGTGCTGTGGACAAGAAAGGATGTCACTTTGCTTCTGTACGAAAGCTCTGCTGTGCACACATTGAATCCTGTGTGTCATTCTGTGCTCTCCATCTCAGAGAAGTGTGTAGTGGAGCTGGAAAGGGTGCAGGAAAGGACAGTGAAAATAGCCTATGAGGAGGAGCAGCTGCTTTATAAGTAGTAGGGGCTGAGAATCTTCATATTGGAGAGGTTAAGCAGAAGAAACAATATGAAAGAGGTTTGCAAAATAATGAAGGCCAATGGATTAGATGAATGGAGAGCTCTTATTTGCTAAATGTTGCATACTAAACTGGATTGAACGGTAGGAGTTAAGTTTCAACTGAATAAAAGAAGGATTTTTTTTTGTTCTTTTGTTCTTTTTGGTTTTTTTCTATATTTTCTGAGCAGAGAAACTGTGAAGCAGACAGTATCAGCAGGATTTAAAAAAGGTTAGATAAATTCATAGACAACACATCTGTTAAGGAGCACTGAAAAGACTAGGTAGGAATGCAACAATTTTAACTATTCTAATACAGCATTTCTAGATGACATGGGAGTATAAGGAGAAAGATCATAGAAAGAAGTCAAGCCCCTGTGCTTTCCCTAAATAACATTCTCTTTTGTGACTATCAGAAACAGAATACTGGTCTTAGCATTTTCTTGGCACCTAGAAGTTAGATACAGCTCAGCAGTACCATGCCTTGGGAGACAGATAACCAGCCCTTGCCAAAGTCCCAAAGCCCCAGGCAGAGATGGTTAGGTTTCACACAGACTCACAGCTGCCCAAGCTGAAAAATATTTAAGAGATGCTGACAGAATTAATTAAAAACAAGTACAGCAAATTCTGATTATACCAGTACAGAACTGAGTTAAAGCACAGCATAGCTTTTATACTCACACTGTCCCACCCTCTTCTGACTCAGACCACAAATTAAACTGTGTTGTGTCTGTCTACAAATGACCATGTAAAGTCCATCTTGAACTTAAAGGGAACAGGCCGATGCACAAAAAAGTAAAAATCTAATAATCATACAATGACAGTCAAGGTCCAGTGCTCAAGCCACTTGGCCCATTTTTGTGTAGCAAAACACTTGGATTCACTGGTGCTGATTGTTCCACCATACACACTGAAATGGGGCCAGAGCCAAGAATGGCTTTTCCCTGGTCACTATACTCTTAACTACAAACTTCAGAGTGTTGCTCATCCTGATGTAGCACTGGCTGCTTTAACATTAGTGAAGCTGGATCCTGCTAGCAGTGTCATGAGGGCAGATGGGGGCTCAGCAGGGTTATGTCTCCTAGTTACACGCCTGAGGTCTGCACAAACTTCTTCTGCAAGTTTTAAGCTTTGTGTTGTTTTAAGCTTTGTGTTGTTTTCACTACATTTTGTTGTGGCAGAGCTGGCAGCCTACAGGAACTGCACTGCGTTTTTTGCTTCAGCATAGGCAAATTTGGAGCCCAAAAGGAGGTAAAACCCACTATGATCACTCACTATGCCAGTAATTTATTTTGTAGAAGTCTGCTGTTCCATGCACACACTTAAAAACATAAATAGGAAAGGGAAAATATCGCTTTTTCATTTCAGCAAGGAGAGAAACTTTTCTCTGAAGTACTTTGATGGCACTTTCCTTTGCACAAGTTTTTGCCATGTTTGCTGGCATCTGATTTGCCAAGAACTTGAAGCTGTCACATGTAGAAGGAATGGATTCACTCTATCTCATGACCAGCCGACATTGATTCTGGGCTTCATCAGAAATCATTCTAGTCTTACAGAACTGCAGCAGTGAGCATTAACTGGCGTCAATTAATGTGAGTGCCTAAATATTCAGAAGGACTTATTGCACCATGTTTCTATATATTTTAATTTCCTTCACCTGGCATGGCAACAGCATCAACTTACAAACTGCAGTTCTACGGGGTTCAAAGAAAACCTTTTATTTAAGAGCAAAAAAAAGAAAACTTAACAAACCGTTGTATAAGAAGGACAGAGCATTGCTTTTGGCAAGGAAAATCTTATTGTATATGGGGAAATGAGATGAGTTTACAAGACATCCCCAATATTAGTCAAGTTGCACAGAAGAAGCCCATAGATAGGGGGCTCTGCAGGACAGGAAATAGAAAAGGTACTTTCTCAAGCAGACCCAAATCTAACACGATCTTTTTGTGCTCATACCCCAAGTACAGTAGATCTTATCCCTCTGTTCAGATGGTAAATTATGAGAGATGTCCTTCTAATGCATTTATATACTCTTTTTTCCTCCTAAACAGAGAATGATTTACTGGTGGGTAATTTAAATGAGATAACAGTTTAACTGATTAACAGAACAACTATGCCATATAATCAACAATCCTGATGTTACCATAGTTTATAGCAGACAAACACCGCAATCCATTTATAGGACATTTTTTCATCACAAACTTTGCAACTCAGTGCCCTGCAGTTCTACTGTTCTTTATTTTACTGTATGAAGTCAGGAACCTTAATGATGTTCTGTGATGCACCAGTGCAGAGGATAACTGCAAATCTAGGACACTAAATGTTTAAAATCACTTTCCTTCTCAGACTGTAGCAAACACTCCTTAAACTTGCTTAGGTAATGGTGATATGGCTTGTTTGGCTCTGATTAGTAAATCTCCTTCTCTAATATTCAGGAGGCTAAGTGTGCTGGCAACAAGTCTCTCAGTGGCCACAAGACACAGTGGTATCATGCTTACCTCAGCTGAGCACACTCACTCCATGGACACTGCTCAATTCCACCATTTGGTCCTGCAAGTCACCAGATACCTGAATTAAAATAAACTTCCATAAATCCTCCACTCATTTCCATTCCAGATACCACCTCAGCCTACTTTTCTGATTGCCATTTTTGATCCTGCAAAGCATCACTCCACCATCCTTCACAAACAGCATCTGCTTCCTGCATCTCCCCTTTACTCCTCTTATTCAACATCATGGCACCCTTTTTCCTACAGCCGTTCAAACAGCCTGGCTTCTTACTGACTACTCAATGAATGACTTCTTTGATTTTTCACAGACACACACACACATACACTCCTTCTCTTTCACACAAATATTTGGTATTGTCCTCACCCAACCCTCTCTTTAGCCTTTCTAACAAACTCAAAGCACTCTCATCTGCCATTCCCCCAGTGACAGCTATCCACACGTTACTTTTCCTCTATGGCTCCTATCAAGTCATATCAAATTCTTAAGATCATGTTGTCTTTGCCTCCTTTCACTAGTATTTCCTCTCCAGCATTTCTGCCAGCTAGTGTTTAAGCTCCCTGTTACTATGCCTGATGGACATCCCTTTCTGTCTCCCTCAAAACATAAAAAATTTTATCAACTCTACAGAAAGCAGGAAGATTTGAATGGTTCATCAGGTGGGACTGTGCCACATACCCACCTGAGCTGCAACCTGATGTTCTCTGTGGCTGTCAAACTCTCACTCATGTCATGCACTAGCAGGGTTTCTGGGCAACAGACCAAGATTGCCCATCTGGATATCCTTCCCACAAGTAACTGACTTCTGATGAAGTAGCAAGACACTCTCTCATTCCCTAATCCAAGTACTGGATTCCATCCCGCTCCTCTAGCAGAAGAAATTGTACCAGAAATGCACAGAAGGGTCTGAGGAGAAATAAACATGAGTCAGCTTGGATGGCCAAAAATCAGTTAACGATACAAAATTTTACTTGTAATTGGTCTGAAAATAATCTGTTGGCATGCTTTTTACTTGTAATGTGCATTTATAAGGGACAGATTTCCTTGCATAGCAAATTTATTTTAATATATATAATTTGGTGTGATACTGTTTCCTCCCTCCATATAGTGTGTGCATCACTCATAACATTTCATGTTAATTCTTCTGTTTTTATCTTGAAATCTGAGTGCTCTGTCACATAGAGATTAATCCATTTTATTTGCCTCCTGGTAATAGCTTTCATATCCTTTTGTATTCTAGGAAAGATGTACTTCAAATAACACAAGTAAAACTTTAAATAGATAAGACAACCAACATGACCCATTAGAAGGAGGGGAAAAAACACCTCAAAACCTGACACAAGGAATTGATCTGTCCCACAGGAAAGAAAAATTTAATACCTGGAATGCTGAGGAGAGTATAGGTCCACTTCACTACCTGCAGTTTGAAGATACAACTGATATATTACTCTATCCAGCAATTTATTTTGTCTGGTCACAGAGTGGGGAGATATCTTAGTAAGAACTTAACAAAGTAGAAAGATTGCTTAGCATATTCAAATAAATATTTATTGAGAGGAAAATGACAAGATAAAATCCATTTCTTGCCTAAGGTGTTGGCTACTTAGAGACAGGAAGCAGTATAGGAGGGGATGTGTTTTGCTAGCATTTTTCCCCCCTAACATGCACAAAAATTGCAGTGAAACGTGTTGATGACCTGCTATGTTTGTAAAAACTTTTAATTGTAACATTGGCTTTAATAATTGTGCAACCACTGACTAGTTGTCAGTTACTTGTCAGTCTACCAAGCATTACCTTGAAAATCGTTCTTTTTTTGTTTGATGAAAAATCCAATTTCCCAGCAATACAAAAACATGTTCCTTTAAAAATACTTTAAATTTAAAACCATCCTTTGAAAGAATGGAAGCCACTGTTTTTTAAGGTGTACAGCGAGAACATCCATTTGTTTGTTCAACAGATTTCTGAAAACTGTTGCTGATGACATTACCAAGCTGACAACCTAAAATGTGAACTATTATCAAATTTGCTGTCTGAAGTTTTCTTTACAATTGGTTTTGCATCCAATGTAACAAGGTGCTTTCTGTTCTGAAAAAGTATTATCTCAGTGCAGTGCTGCATTTCTGTTATTGTCACAAACAGATAGTGCAGGGGGAATTCTGGATAGGATTACATCTGCTAGTAAGACCTGCACTGTTCCCTGTACTAATGTGCCTTGTCTGAAAATAAAGAGATGGGAAGGAGCTTTTCAGATGCACATTAATTAAGCCTTGTTATCAGTCAGGCAGGCTATACTACCTGGAACGTAGAAGCTGATTTGCAACTCATGATACAGTTCCACAGAAATCATTCGGATGAGTTGATACACGCATTCACTGTAGTGGAAAGACCTCTCTCCTCTGGCTTACTATGGATGTGATTTGTACGTGTTCAGGAATCAGCTTTTACTATCTGCTTGCTGCACAACATGGGCAAGCACAGCTATGAAAAGCACTGTGAAATTTTATTTCTGATTACATTGTCTCCCTTTCCTATAGTCTTAGGTAGTACAGAATTGATCTGAAGAGCAGATCAGACAGAGGTGCCTGGATAACCAGGAGGAAGAGGAGGTGTGTGCAATTTCTGCTACGGTTCTGATCTCTATCATACCTTTTTGACACCATATAAGAAGACCTAGATTAGCTAATGATGGAAATTTCCTAAGAAATATTAATGTTGAAAAGAGTAGGGAATTATTGCTTTTAAAATTCTGACTGCTCCAAACTGAGCAGATATAACATCAGAGCAGATATAACTTGTGTGTGCCAAAGGTTACTCCAGCTGACCTGCCACTGCCATCTTTCAACCTTCACCTTGATTATGCAGGAGACAAATAAAATCAACTTTCAGCCGCAAGAAAAGATGACATATATGATGAAATTGGAACAATTGGATTACAAGGTAAAACTGAAAACATTAATAGATTTGAGACTTGGATGTTCTTTGGGAGGCTTGTGCAGTCAAGTCACTAATCTGTGTTAACATCTCATCTCTGAAATGTTGACCCTGGTTTGAGTCAGCGTTTCCAGAAAAAGGATTCACTCTTCCTTAGTTTTAATCTGATTATTTGGCTTAGAAAAGAACTGCTTTAAACAGGAGGCTTTACACTTGTCTGGGTAAATTTTATTCCAATTTTTTATTTTGGCCACAAGTCAAAGATAACAGCTGTACACTTGTGGGTTCACTGAACTTTACGTGCTTGTTGGCAACATCACCAACTAGAGGGAATAACCAATAATTAGAACATTCCGGGTCATCTTGAGAAGAACAGAGTTTTCCCGTGTTTGGAAAGGTCATGTGACCTCTTTTTCAGATGTTCCCAAATGCACAGCTGTCAGCCATAGAGCATAGAGCTGCATAAACAAATAAAACAGCCATCACTGTTCAGAGACTAAAAGAAAGCAACACAAGGATCTGTATCAAATGATGAATATTGGGCAGAGACTTTTAACTATGCATAACAATTTTAACTCTGTAAAATTGTAGCAGACTTAAGGAATATCAGAAGAACTCAGTCTGGTATTCTTTGCACATTAAGCAGACCTGGTCATAATGACTTTCAACACAGTATTGAAGGCCTTGGTTTCTTTGTCTTTTTCTGTTTATTATTATTTTTTAAGGTTGAATCAATACTGATTTACATAAATATATGTTCCTGTTTTCCAATTGTTCCTGCAACAGCATTTATGTCTATCCGTTGGCAAGAAAAACAACAATAAATGTAGTAGGATGAAAGCAGAAAGGAAAAGAAAATAGACATGACTCAGATTAAATGGCTTTAGGCGTGTGCAAATTTTTTATTTCTCTTAGAAGTGTAAATATTTTTTGGCACTTTGAGATTATCTTAAAGAAAAATAAAAAGCACCAAGCTTCAGAAAAACTAGCTGACAAAACTGCTTTTCTTGTTACTAAGAGCAGAGATTCCTCCTAATATGGAAAGGAATTAAAATAACTTTTGCATTACATCTTTTAGTCCTCAGGTATCCTAAATCTGTCTGTAGAACTTCTATCAAGTAGTTCATGAGTTTGTGCTGTAGATGGGTAATTTATTTGACAATATTGGAGACCTTATGCATATTAGACAGCACATATTTGAAGGATTGAATGAGAGGAGAATTCTTGCAAGGCTACTGCAGTTATCTTTTTTTATCACTTCAGAATATGCCCTGGGAGCTGTTGCTTACAGTTGGTGTACCATTGGAGAAAGGAAATTGACACACTTGAATTGAATTGAATCAATTGACACAACCAAAGGATGGTACCACTGAGAAGGTGATACCTTCCACGCTGCTATGGGTATGTACTGTAGGGTAAAATTCCAGAGAGAGGACTTGCAAAATGCAGAGTGTTATGGGTTCCTTATGCATTGTGATATTTTCCAGTACACGTGAGGTTGATGCTAAGACCATGAAATATGGGGATTCTCACAAATTCATGTGTTCTCCTAAGGTGGGAAATTTCTTATTCCGTGTGATTAAGTCTAGCAATTGACACTTTAACCTGAAATTCTAGATGAATGTCTAGCCCAGGATACTAAGTATTTGAGGAAATTGAAAGGTTTTCTAGTATCTCTTATTGGAGCTGCTACTCGCTATATGTATAAATAAATATCCTTCAGAACAAATATATGATCTTTCATCTCCTGTACCCAAAAACAGTGCTGGGACTAATCTCTTTTATTCTCCCTCAAGGCATTTTTAATACAAAGTGGAACCCTCTGAAAGGAAAGATACATCCAGAGTAGTTGAAATGTGTGGTATCAGGCCACTCATATAACAATGAAAAGTCTGCAGGTTAAATTCTTCTGAATCTCACAGAAGGCCATCTTCATACCAATCTCTCACTACATTCTTAAAACTTCAGGCTATCAGCTGTTCTTGTGGCTAAAGAGCTTTTCTGTTTTGATCATAAATTCCACCACTTTGGAAACTAAACTAAGAAAACATGCAATTTAAGAATTATTACCTACAAAAATCTTTTTCCATCAAATAAAATTTCCCATTGGAAAAATGCTGGCCAGTTCAATTTATGCACCTATAACCTCACTGCTTCATATTTTAAAAAGACTACCACTGTGCTGACAAATCATACACGTTACACATAAGTACAGAGTTAAGTCCACTGTTTACAAGATGATACTAAAATGCACTGCTGAGGCTATTGGATATGCATTCTATGCTCATGTTATTCCAAAAGTGCCTTCTGTATTTCTTTGTGAAACTGCCATTGAGTATATCCTTGTGGATAATTGGACACTTACACTAGTCTCAAAAGACTGAGTGCACGAAGGACCCAAAAATGCCATAAAGCACATAGAATTGTGATAACAATTGCTTGAAAGTCACACTGCCAATCTGTGTTTGTGACAGTTAACTCTCAGATTAACACTGGCAAGACACTGCCCATCTCTTGATGGGTTTTTGTGTGACAAATCTCCAACAGTGAAGAACTGACTTGGTAGTCTACAGAAAATTCGAGAGATACAATTCCTCCTAATGCCTCTCAGGTGAGCTTTCATCTTTTCTGCTGGCTTCTTTTTCAACCAATTGAAAGTGAAAACTATTTCCTAAGACTCCAGGGGAAAAGAGGTGGGATAGAAAATAGGCAAAATAACAAATAAATATACCTAAGGCAGCCAATTTCATTTAGAAGCATTAGCCTGCACAGTTCAGCTTTTAAACAGCAGTTTCTAGGTGCCTGCCTGTCTACAAATCCTTGATAAGAGGATGGGAAAATTAGTTTTGCAGAAGTCTGTCAGTCTTTCAATAATATTTATGCCTAAGACTATAGCCCTTTTGAAAGCCCTCTTGAGCAGCAAGGCAGGGGGACAGTTGTTCACTAACCTCTGCACAGACCAGGATGTGGAGAGCGTGAGATTTATGGGAATTAATTTTGTATCCTGAGACAAGTCTAAAAAGCTCAACCTACATAATTAAATTTGATATTGAGGTTACTGAAGAAAAGACATGCAACAGGATGCTGTCAGGATATATTGCCAATTTTTATCAGATCCTGGAGTCTGTGTCTCAGGAAAATTCTTTATTACTCATCCCAGCAGCCTGTTAGTAAAACAGGAGAAAGATTCCTGCTGTACTGGAAGTGCAATGGTTCTGCTGAGATGCTGCTGAGTGGTATTTAAAATGCAACAGTTGGAAATACTGGGTTGGATGCAAGATGAACTGGAACATGATATACAGGAAATAAAATTAACTTTTGATTCAGTATAAATCAATGCTGTAAACCACTATTACCTGAGACACACGTAGTCATACACTGCCTTTCTTTGTCCAAACTGCATTCTGAGAAGATACACGTACTGATCAAAGAACGAACTGTCATTAAAAAGAGATAGATCTTCCAGTTTGGGGAGACAGTGGGAAGGAAGGATTGTAAATATAACTCCACATTTATCAAGAGAACAACATTATTGCCCTGTTAATCTCTTCTTTAGTTTAAATATTTGGTTGATTTTTTTTAAAGTGTTGCCTCCTTTCCCAGTAGTATAATATGCATAGAACATTTTTGGAGCTTTAACATTTTGTTATAATTAAAGGGATTTATTTTGCTCACAAAATGTCGAGATACATCCATGACTCCTAAATCTGCTGAAAAGTAGAGCTAAAATATTGGCCTCACTGAAGTCAGCACTCAAACTACCGTAAAGAGAAACACATTTCTACCTAATGAGAGGGGAGCCATGCATCTTCTAAAAGGGCAAAGTACAGTATTACCAAAACAGAATATAATTTATCGGTGATTTATACTTTTTTATGACGTGTAAGTTATTATCTAGAACACAGTAAATAATTCTGGTCATTTGCAATCAAAAAAATTCTGCATCTGGTTCAGACATAAGGTGTTAGGATAAAGACTGAAAAGGCAAACCTTTCCAAAGAAATCTGGTTTTCTTTAGCCCAGCAAGAGGCAAGCTGTGAGGCAATGTCATCTGTTTCTAAAAGTGCATTGCAAAAATGGGAAGGCAAGACTAGTTGAATTAAAGGATGAGCCTGGCACAGAAACTAACTGTGTAAACACAATTAAACTGTGAATTAGGGAAGGGCTTCTAATCTTTGGAGAAATGACATTTTGAGCAGCCATCCAGTAGAAGTAATGAGATTAAAATCCCAGTTTCTAATAGGGACCTTGATAAATTTATAAAGTCATGGGTGTGGTTGCTTGAAAAAATAGAAGCCTTGATTTATGATGTAGGAGATTCCTTTCAGACCTATGTTAAACATGTATCTTATGGCTATAAAAATATGTTCCTGATGTACAAATTTTCTGAGGTTTTGATATTCTAGTGCATTTGTGCGTATGTTTATTAATTCAGGAACTTGCACAGATTTAATAGTCCTGTAAGTATCAAAATAGGTATAGCAGTTCTAAAACTAGTATTTTTGATTACAAGATAATAATAATAAAAAAAGAACTCTGAGAAAAAAATGTAAGATGCACATTTTTTTGTGGGCTCTTAAAACACTTCATGCTTTAGCCACTGAGTAAACATTCTGTACAATACTAGTATCAGTTGGGTTCAAATCTAAGTATGTCCCATCCAATCATGTTTGAGTATATTCAACAAATTTTTAATATGTTGTTTTGACCAAACAAAATTTAGTGAAAGGCTTTTCTCAGTCAAATGACAAACGTCTGCAAACCTGGAAAGCTTCCTTTCAGTGATCTTACTAATGAAGGCTCACTAAGACTGTGGAAAATCTCCCCATGCAGTGCTCTGCTACGGCATTCTTTAATCCTGGGGACTGGAATAGGGCCCTGAGTCATGGGCAGAGCTGGGGGCACCAACTGGGGTGGGTAGGGACAGGCAGGTCCCCAGGGCTCTGGCATTGTGTAATATCCCGTTCGTTTTCTGCCCATGAACATCTGAATGCAAGTGAATGAACAGGAAAACAGAAAGCTATGCCTCAAAATCTTTCTTTGTACTGGTGTGAGTAATCAACATTAAGGAATTACTGGGAAAAGCCTTGTTTTCCTCTTTTGTTTGCATACAGCAGCAGAGAATGCCAGTCAGATGTTGTGTTTGTCCCTTGTGGTCTCCTATCTTATAATTCCACCTCTACCCCTGGAGACATTTTTTCCCACAGCTTTCATGGTCTGGACTGGTAGGACTTTCCTAACTACATGAAATCTTTATATTCTTCTGATCAACAAAATAGCAGCGCTTGCTTAGTTTGAACGAGACAGATATTTCCTCTTTGTTTCTTGGAGAAAAAAGTCTCATCAGCATCTCTTTTCGAGTTATGAACCACTCCTTCTCCAAAATTTCACACTGCTTTTCACTTAAAAATTATTTTCAGAAACTGGTAATGAAAACTTACTTGTCTGCACTTCAGTGAGAGTCTTTTTGTGAGCACTCTTTTGTTTACCTGCTCCTCTTGCGTTGTCAGATTCCCTATCCTGTCATCAGATCAGGACATTAAGCAGCAGATCACATTTAATGGATTTTGACAGGCCTCAGTAGCTGGTACCTCCTACAGTGACAGCCCCAGAGACAAACATAAGGCTATGACAAGGTTTAACATCTCTGTGTTTAATCACTAGAGCTCACATAATTCCTCTGCCTACTTGACATGAAACCACTCATGGTTTAAATAATATGCTTAGTTAAAGATTGAAAAGAAAAATATAAACTCCTCCCAGAATAATTTTGGAAAATGCTTTCATGTATTATATCCTATACATTTCACTTGGTCATCATGTAAGAATCACAATTCATCCACAATTTGCTTGAACTTTGGCATTCTACATCCCTGGATTCAGAGAAGCTAGCCAAGGATTTCTGCATCTTTTTAATCAAGTTTCAACAGTCCCATCCCACCTTGGCTCTGTACAGCAGTGCAACAGGAGAAAAAGTAAACCTTTGTGAGATGCTTTATGAAGAAGGTTATAAAACCATTTGTACAGCTGAAGCTTTAGAATTCATTTCCATGTTCTGAGCAGCCTCTTGGGGTAGAGCCACGTTGTTGGCCATTGTCAAGTGCCTGTCCCAGCCAGAGGCTTTGGTCAGTTAGAGGCACCTTCCATTAACTCTTAACATAGCAGAGGCACACAGGCCAGTTACTAAAGTGTAGGGCAAAAAGATCTGTGAAGCACTGAGCCTGATTACCTGTCAACAAAGGAGAAAAAGTCTGTGGGCATTTAATTTCTTTAATGAAAAAAAAGAGTATTATTTCCCACTAATTCAGTATATGACCTCAAAGTATGACAGTTACTTTCACATGGCCAAGTGTCCTTTGCTAGCAACACGGAGCATCTTCCTGCTATTATCTTTTAGTCAGCAGTAAAAGATTGTCTTTTGAAAGAGATTAAAAACCTGCTATTAGAATTTTTGGTTTCTAGTTGTTTAAAATGCATTATTTAACACTAACACTCTCCTGCAAGTGCACTGTAGTAGTAAAAAAACCTCCCATATATCTAGATATATATGATAGCTGGAAAAAGCTATTTATAAATTTGACACTTTTATGAAGCCATAGCCACCTATTTTGGCAATTATGATGTCCAGTGAAAAGAAATGCACTTCTTTTCATATAAAAGAGAATAGAATTGAAGTCCCCCAGATTGGGGACTGCACAGTAAAAGAAATCATTGCAGCTGTTTAAGTAACATCACAATTCTTTGAAGATTTTATTAATATATTTGTCACTGGCACAATGACTTTTCTCCTGCTCAAGTGAAAATTAAATTTCTGAGCAAGTTACAGCACTATTTAAAGAGACAGGGAGATATGCAAAGTTTCAGGGGTAAAATGTCCACCCGAGCTAGCTGCAAACACAAGCCTTCTGCAGATCATTAATAAAAGTAATAGTTGTTCATACATGATTGCCTCATTATAATAGTGACATTCCAATTAATTGTTTCAGCACCTTTCAAATTGAACAAATTTTCTTTTGACATTCTTTATTGTGCCCTTTATATTCTCTTGCAAAAGAGAAAAGCCCTGATGTGCTTGAGAAGAAAACAAGTAGGAAGTTTGCAGGTTCTATTTTTTCAAGTAAGATAGTGGATTTTCTCTTTCAGAAGAAATCATAAAGAGTATAAATCATATTTTTACTCAACTAAGAGCAATCATATTTTTCAACATCTGAAAATACCCCAGATTTGTGCATTTCCCTTATCAAGTGGAGTTCTTTAATAACTGTTTGGTATCTGACTTCTGTAGGAAAATATTAAGCTATGCAACATTTATTAGAGATGTTTAATTGCAAGGCTGTACCTTTACACCTATGCAATACGATTTGGTGTTCCTTTTCAGCTAGGATTTGAAAATAGTTAGAAAATAAAACAATAATTACGTGTAATAAAATACAAGTCACAATAGTTTATTTGGTTTCTAGTTTCAGCCTAGTGCTTGCATGCACACATTTGTGTGTGCAGGACACTAACACACTGGCTGTTTTAAAGGGAATTATTTAAAGCATCTTAGGCTTGACTTTCTTCACACTGTTTCCCTTGGCAGACAGTACAAATAAATATTTGGATTGTAAATGTGCAATATCAGCAATCCATTTTGATATCCAGATATTTATATAATAAGCAAAGGTACATTTATTATTGGTTTCAGTAAAAGCTGTAAAAAGATGCAGATTTGAAATTTGATCCAAATCCCTAGACAGCCAATACGCAAAATGAAGAACACACTGATGTGTGTTCACTGTAACATCAGTATATAAATCTTGAAAAAAATTACTATAGATTAATAACTGCTGTAGCCTAATAAATTATAGTTCACTCAATTTCTCCACAAAATATGAAAATCAGTATAGCTATTTCTCTTCTGCCATATTTCTCTTTCTCTTATTCCTCAGCAAAACTGAATCTCATCCTCTTATGATGTTGTAGAAGTGATCAACTAAGGTGAAGACTGTTCAGAGCAGTAGTTTCATAGAATCATAGTAGTAAGACTATGTTTCAAGATACAGCCTTTTCATCCATTCCAATTACATGCATGCATTACAGATTACAACAAAAAGCATTTATAAGACAGGAAATATTGTGTTCAGTTCCCTTGCCCACATCAGTAAATGACCAGTGATTTTTTCCTGATCACATGATCACTGAGATTTTTCACTGAACCCTAGCTCCTTTCAACACAAAAAATAGATAATGCTTAAAGAGTGAGCAGATGCTAGTTTTTTTTCTTTTATCAGTAGAATTTGATGTGTGGCCCCAGGCCCTATTTTCTGCACACTATTCAAATGTCATTCCGAAGACTGAATTATTACTTTCTGCATGGGTATTCCCTATGGCATCTATTATTATTGTATATGATTTCTTCAGAAAGGAGCAGTTAACCATCCTCCACTTTACCTCTGTGAGCTTTCTTTGCAGCTGAGCCACTAGTGAACTCCTCAGCAGTGTTTAATGTCTTCATCAATGGCTTGGGCAATGGGGCAGAAAGCATCTTTGTCAGCTTCTCAGGTGACACCAGACAAGGTAAAGCAGTTAATACTCTGGAGGGCAGGACTGTGATACCTCCAGGGCCTGGAGGAATGAGCAAGCAGGAACATCGGCACACTTGGCAAAAGTGAATTAAAAGTCCCCACTCCTCAGGTGTGCTGGGCCTGAGTGCATACAGCAGCAGAGAAGTGGACAGGCAGCAGCTCTGTGGAGTAGCACTGGTGGAGGAGGTACAGTCTCTGTGAACAAGTAGAATCAAATCAGCAGCAAGGCTTCCTGGAGATAAGGATGCATTAGCAAGACGATAGCCAGCAGATCAAGGGAAAGGATTGTTTCCTTGTACTCCAGCCCTCTGAGGTTTGGAGTATTTTGTCCAGCTTTGTGCTCCTTGGTATAAAACAAGCATTGGCAAACTGGAAAAGGTCCATTCCAGAGTTACTAAGATGCCTAGGGAGTAGGGGTGCAGAATATCTCAATACAGAAAGAGCCACAGGAAGATTTGTTTGCTTAGCCTGGAGAAGTGAATGTTAAGTATGAATCCAATTGCTGCTTTTAGTTTCGAAAAGGGCAGTTATAGAGAAGCAGAAGAGCAGAGTAAAGGACAAGAGGCAACAGTCACAGTCTGCAGCAAAGGGAATTCTGGCTGGATAAGCTGGATAATATTCTTCAGTGTGAGGTCTGTTGAGCACTGCAAAATGTGACTGGAAAAGCTGTAGGAAACTGTCTCTTGAAAGATTTTCAAATCTGAACTGTCTTATAATTCTGTGATTTCCAAATAATTTTCCATCACTACTGCATAGAAAGGAATGTCATAGAAAGGAATGTGCTTTAGGGCGACAAAAAGGAAGAAATTTGTCTTTGCAGCAGGAAAACATCTGATTTTTCTTCTCATGAAGATTGCTCTACTATGATATCACTGAAAATTACATAAATCTCAATATACTTGGATAGAACGTGCAGAAAATGAATGTGGAGGGTATACAAAATAAAATGTAGGTAAATTTCTGTATTAAAATTCCCTTATTTTAAGTAGTTTTTATTTGGATAAGAGCTTGTATGTCTCGCAAGGCAAACAAGTTTTTGACAAGTCCCATCCAAAGTAATTTGTTTCTTTTTGTGTTAGAGATAATTTTTAACTAGTGGAATTTTATGCATGTCAGTCTCAAAGTCATCTGTTCTGTGAAGTTCACAAGTTGATAAAACATTTATTAGGATTACGCCAGAGATATTTTTATTAAGGTTAAAAGTATTTAAAGAGCAATCAGTGCAGAACTCTAAAGAGTAATAAATTATTTTTTAAAGATATGAAAAAAATGCTTTCTTTAGAGCAAACACAGTAAATCTTTCAATCTCTGCCAATCTAATATAGTATTTTAAGCTCATATAACAATGAAATAAGATTCATTATCTAAGATAATTTTGAAGTGGCCAACACAAATATGTAAAGCTTATATAGCAATATATGATGTATCATGGGGCAAGCTGTAGTTAAATACCATGTTACAGGGCTGCAGAGAGGATGCTGGTGAAGGAATTCTACTCCCAGGTTATCCATACTGTCTCCCATAAGATACTCAACAGAGGAAAGAGCAACATCCTGCACCTGGGGAGGAACAACCCCAGCCACCAATATATGCTGGTGGCTGCTCATCTGGAAAGCTTCTTTGCAGAACAGGACCTATGGGTCCTGGGGAACACCATGTTAAACACGGCCCAGCAGTGCGAGCTTGCAGTAGCGAAGGGTGCCGGTATTCTGGGTCACATAGAAGGAACATCGCCAGCAGGAGGAGGGAGGTGATCTTTTTCTCCTGTTCAGCCCTGATTAGGACACAGCTGAGAATCTGAATGAAGATTGTAAACTATGGTTGACCTCACTTGGTCTATTCAGCCTGGAGAAGAGGAAACTGAGAACTGAGGGGACACCTTGTTGCAGTTGTGTCTTGGGGTGACATTATGATGCTTGTATCCCCATTCGTGTGTGCTATCCTGGATATGTTCTGTGCCTTTAAGACGGACTCTGAAGAGCAAATGTTTTGTTTGGGTTTTGCT
>VYXF01004882.1:698796-762872 GCA_013397295.1 Polioptila caerulea | reverse complement strand
TCTCTGAGGAATTATTTTCGAACCGGTTGGGGGGAGGGGCCGTGTGGGTTTGCTTTCTGGAGAGGCTCCCTTTGGAGATTCTCTCCCGGATTTGCCCTAAACCAGGACAAGTTGCAACTTCCTTGTGAGAAAAAGAGGAAGGGCAGTCACTGATCTCTTCTCTGTGGTGCCAGTGACAGGACCCGAGGGAATGGCCTGAAGTTGTGTCAGGGGAGGTTTATGTTGGATATTAGAAAAAGGTTCTACACCTGGAGGGCAGTTGAGCTCTTGAAAGGCTCTCTGGGGAAGTGGTCACAGCACCAAGATAGAGTTCAAGAAGCATTTGGGCGATGCTCTCAGGCACATGCTATGATTTTTGAGGTTATCCTGTGCCAGCCTAGGAGCTGGACTTGATACATGTGGGTCCCTTCCAACTCAGGATATTCTGTGATTCTGTGATTCTCTGTTACTGTGCATCATTCTGGACTTCCCAGTACAAGAAAGATGTGGACATACTGGAGAGAATCCAGCAGAGAGTGACAAGGATGATTAAAGGACTGGACTATCACTCTTATGACGAAAGGTTGAGGAAGCTGAGACTTAGTTTAAAGAAGGCTCAGGGGAATCTTATCAATGTATACAAGTCATGAGGGCAGTCTGTAAGGAGGACAGAACCAGGCTCTTTTTGGATAACAGGATCAGATTCTAGAGGCACAAAACTGAAACACTGGAAGCTCTGTCAGAACACCAGGAACCACTTTTTTTTTACTGTAATATTAATTGATAACTAGCACAGGTAGTCCAGGGGGGTTGTGGAGTCTCCTTGGAGACAGTCAAAAGCCACCTTGACATAGTCCTAGGGAGTCTCCTCTAAGTGGCCCTGCTTAAGTAGAGGGGCTGGATCAGCTCGTCTCCAGAGGGCCCTTCCAGCCTCAGCTATTCTGTGTTATTCTGGCATTTCATTCTAAAATTGTTGCCCTATAAGAAAAGTTACAACTGGTTTTATCATTAGCATGTTGTGGAAGTATTTAAACATTACACTAATCACTTTCCAATCACAATAAAATAGTTCTGCTGCATATCTCAAATGCAGGGTCAGTCATGGCATATGGAAGATCTGAGTGTGTATGTATGTCTGGATGTGAGCAATCACATCTAACTGCTGAGGCTCAGTGACTGTCAGGGGTTGGATCTACATCCATGTACCATGATCAGGGATAGCCAATCCAGAATCTGGAAAATCCAAAACCCCTGGCAAGACCCCAATGTAGTCAAAAAGTCTGTTGAAGATAAGCAGCAAAATCTTAAGGTAGAATTCAGGAGGCAGGAAAAAAGAGCAAGATGAGTAAGCACGGCTTCCATCAAATGGCTCTGTCAGACATCAAACAGCTGATAGGTGGGTGCCCACCGTGCAAGCTCACACATCTTCTGTCTACAGTCTGCTTGAACTTGACTGCTAAGGCAAAGCCTTTCTCTGTGGGAGCCTTGTTGGAACAGTTTTGATGATTCTTTGAGTTCAATGTCAACATAATGTATTTCTTTATAAACCAAGGTACCGTGACATTCAAAAGCAATAAATTCAGTTCTTTATTTATTTCAGTCACTAATTTCAGTTGCTCCAAATAAAAAAATTAAACCCACCTTCAAACTGAGCTTAGCCATACATCATCCAGTTTCTTTTCTGCCTTTTCTACGTCCTTTCTTCTAATTCACCTTTTATCTAATTCACTGCATTTACCAAATTTGAAGCACGTCTCAACAAACATCTATGCAGAAACTCAATTTATATTTCTTGTGTCTGTAGTAATGGAAAATACTCTGCCAGGCAAACAGAAAAGTGGATTCATATCTACATTTCATAATGTGCTTATGAATTATAAGAATGTGTAAAATTTGCCTCTACCATAATGGAAAGGCAAATTTGTTCTCCAAGGTATCCATGTTACCAAGTATTTCATGAAAATATATAAAGAAAAGTCACAAGGGAATTGAAAAAGTCCTGAAGTTTTTCCTGCTGGCATATTTTTAAAATAACTTTTGAATTTCCTTAGCTTCAAAAGGACAGTCCAATCTGGCCTTTTATTCTGCTGAGTAACCAGACATATTAGCCTTCACAATCTGACCTTTTATCTCTAGAGACCTGTTTCTTGCAAGTATAAAGGTGTAAAAAGAAACCTTCAAGGAACTCACAAACTTCTTTTGGTTCATATTTCATAGCTCAAATACAGCTATTAATTGGTAAAATAGATATTTTTTTATTATTATTATTACTTTCCCTGTCTGAGGTTGTAAGGTAGCAGCATATGAGCTTTACTGTTTCCTTTGAGCAAAGGCTGTTTTAGTCGTTCGATGTCTGCCAGGTTCTGCCTGCAGCCCCCAAGTTTAGTATTTAACAGGATTTTTCTAATTTTAGATCTCTCTCAAGTCTGTGACCAGCAGGTCTTTTTGCTCCTCCCTTCCCTCAATCCAACCTAAAGCTGTATTAACAACTTCCATTTATGCAGTTTCAGATTTTGTCCTGGCAATATCTGATTTTCCACCACTGAGGGTGTTTGCATTTTCCCTCTGTTTCCTCTCTTAAATCCAGTCTCATTTAGGTGCTGTTTATTCTGAAGACAGAGAGATTTCAGTGCCATCCTCCCAGGTTATCTAGACAGTGAATGGGTTCAAGGGAAGACTTCAAGTAGAATAGAAATCCACTGAGAGTCATGAAGGCTTCAGCCACTGCAGAGGACTACACAGACCTTTGGTCTTCTCTAATATGATTCTGATTAGGATCACACAAAATTAAAGTCCCAGATATTCAAAGTGCTTTATATGAAGTACAATCAAAGGATGCAGAACTGCATTGAATTGCAGAGGTCTGGGGGGGAGTTTAGGTTTCACCTTTGAAGATCACATAAGGAACTGAACCACAGAAGTATAAGAACAAGTTTTTAATCATGATGTATGTGAAAAGCAGATTGATCCTTCACATATGGTAGTATACACAGCTTCCATTGTTTCTTTTCCCTCTGGAAAAAACAGAAGTTTTGTTTTAGTTTTCTATATTTTAGTCTTCAGACAGAGATATCTAGGCAGAGGCACAGAGGATGAAGGAACTTTTGGGGGAGGGCTGAGCTTGCCACCTGTCCCACGGTGTCTGGGGGACAGCCCACTTGGGGACCTGCAGCTCTTTTTCCTCTCCTCCACAGCCAGCCCTGGGCCAGTAGAGATGGAGGGGACAGGAACATAAAAGACTGCTCCTGTGTTTCTGCTTCTCACCGGCTACCTCCTGGTCCAATGAAAGGGACTGGAGGATGAGGGAATGCAACTCTACAGTCCAGGGGCTGATGAGGCATAGTGCTAAGAGAAGGACAACCATGCTCTGGGCATGGGACTTGCAGAGATGGTTGGTGGAAGCCAAGAGGGCTGATTCTGTCCCTGTTTGGGCTACCCAGGCAGCTCCCTAGGCACGGTTGTGAGTCTAGGTGGGCTCAACCTTCAGCTACTCTACCTTGTGCCCTGTCTCTTGAAGAGAGTGTCCCTGGGAGGTGTTGAGCCTTGGCTGGCCACTGCTTTGGCCTGTAGTGAAAGCAAGGTGCTGAGTCCAAGGGCAATCTGAAGAGACAGCAAAAATCCAATCCTTAAGGCTGCATTTAGGGTTTTATTATCAGAGAAGGTTTTTTCAGGGTTTTGACAACCCAGTGAACTGGTTTTTGATTGCTGGTGAAGTGTTTCCTTCCTTTCACAGGAGGCAGTACTCTCGCCAGTGTCACAGACTGTTGAAAGCACTAGACTGATGACACCAGCGAATAACATTTGTCGATATTACCTTAGGAGGGATTAATTTAGGCTTCCTCATATCACTAAATCTCCTTCTATCACATCTCAATTTAGCTATAATTGATCTCTTCTGTCTCTAAAGAGCATGCTGTAGAATAATCTATATTATATCTGTGTATAAACACACCTCTTTTAGTCCTAAGACTTCCTTCCTAGTTCTTAAAATGTCTTTGTTTACTTCACTAGAGCAGACATTGAAAAACCTGCATTTCAGTCCAGCTGTGGGACTGCTCTCTTTAATACAGGGGCCTTAGTCCTAACATAAAACAAAAGAATGATTTGTTCCATAATCAGTAACAGAGGCTATATAAGACTCCCTTATCATCCTGCTATATTACTTTCATGACTGCCATGGGTCAAAGTCTCCAAAGGGTATTTTCTTGTGCAACTGCACTGAAATAGAGGTATTTCTACTTGCATCAAGCTACATTTTACGTCTCTCAAGTTCTCTCTAGGCGTGTACACATGGTAGAATTTATATAACAACATGACTAAGAGAGCTAGCATTTTATCCTACAGAGTTATCTTCAACACTAGTCCCTAATCAAGCATACTGTGTCAGCAGCACTGCAAATTCAAAAGATACATACTATGTAGGAGGAGACATGAGACCTGGAGCTCCTGCAATAAGCTCCATTTCACAGTGCAGCTCTACACAGAACAGCAGTTGTAAATTGTCTGAACTGCTGACATAAAATAGAGCTAGAAAGGTAAAGAATATTTCATAAATGTCTTCAGTATTATCCAGTGCTGGCCCACATGACCACCAACAATAAATATAATGGTGGTAAATCATACTTCCAGAAGAATTATTATAAAGCTGCTCCCAACCTTTGGTTCTAAGCAAAATATAATCCTGTACATTGTGTTAGTGCTTTATTTGGTATACGAGCCACTTTCAGGATGTGCCACTTGGCCCTTTGCCTCATAGCCAAGTGCAGCAACCATGCAAAATCATTTTTTGAAACTTGCATTTCTGTCTTTGGAACTTTTAGATGAAAATACCACTACTGCAGTGATAGTGGTTTGAGTTTTTTACAATCTGTATTACACTGCATGCAAATTCAGATAATACAACACTGAAACCTCTAAGGATGTCTACTTTTTAAAAAGTGAAGTGGGGCAGCAGGACAGACTTCAAAATTTAAAGAGGCCCAGGAGTGAATACATTGAACCCAGGGGCTTTAACTTTCGGCTATGTGAAGAACAAGTTCATTGACTTGAAAGATTCAATGGAATTTGGCTTTTTGCACATTACATTATAAAATAAGTTGAATATATCAAATGGTTCAACTATCTCTAGCATATATAGAACTAATACTGCTGTTTAACTCTGTATCTGTAAATACTAAACTCTTGTCCTCTTAAAAAGACTTTGCATTTTTTCCTTATTTGCTGGGATTGACAGTAATCCCAGAAAGAATATTACTGCTTAAACATGACTGATTAAAAGCCTGATAAAATTTGGAATATTTTAAAACACTCACTATATGCATTTTTGTTTCATGTCAGTTTTAAAAAACTTGTTTCTATAGTGCTATTGTGAGTTACCATTTTTAATCTTTTTCTTACTTGTGCTGGCAGCCATGTATAAATAGACATGTTTTGGATTCAGTCAATCTGTGTCACTGCCTTGAAAAGCAAATTTAATGATAGAATGTTTCCGTTAATTTTTTTTTTTTATCTCTAAACTTTAATTGTCTTTCTTGCTTGCTTTTTACTATCATTTTTCTTTCAGGAAGAAATATGATCAAAATTACATAAGACTTAGTCCTAAAAGATTTTGAACACCTATAATTTAAATTTAATTTAGCAGAATCTGACAATGGTTGGCACCATTTATCACGCCTATCAAAGAAGAGACAGAGAGGTTTGGCAAAGCAGTTGATTGAGTTTCCTTTTGTTAATGAAAACAATACTGCTGACAATCCATTAAAAACATTCCATTTCTTTTTAATATTCCTGGAGTAGCAAGAATAAAGCCAGAGGGAAAGCTTTAATTGGAAGAATTGTTTTAGACTTCACTTCTCTCATTTATGTTTAGACTTACAAGGTACTGGATCCTCTTGGTATATTTTTTATTCTGATATTTGTGACAGAAGATAAAAGCAGTAATGGAAATGCCCCAGAAACTTGCTTTGGACATTCAAAAGCAGCTGAACCCAATTTGTTCTGTACAAACTTGTAACCCACATTAAAAAGATACATTTTAGATTTTGTTCCTTTTGAAAACCAAATCCCAGTGTCCAGACTTACCTACCACACAAGTGCTCAAAAATACATTTTAATACCTTTAAAATGTTAATGAATTGTGAATTTTAAAAGTAAATTTAAAAAAATAGAATATACTTAAACTTTAATTATGGGGTGCACTGAGTTTTGAAAAATCATGATAATTCATTTTTATTTTTAGAGGAGGTTCTGCAGTTGCAAAGAATGGCAACTTTTTTTTTTTCCCATTGGAAAACTATTATTAATATAGCCTGCACATGCAACTTGAGATCAGGTCTTTGCAGCAAAAGTGCATACAAAGAAATTAGATTTTGTTTCACATGCCCTCCATTCTCCTCACAGCATTTTAGCAAAAATAGGAGAAGCAGCTATATCTTGCTGCTCCATTTGCCAATGATATATATTCTGAAATTTAATCCAAAAAGAAATTAGGTATTAATTTTGATTTGCTTCACTGTTTTGCTTTTAAAACAAAGACATCTAATTAAAGGTGCAATATGTATGCTACAGGATAACCTAAATTAGGCCAGTCCAATCTAAAGGAAAATTGTATGTACAGATGTAACTCTCTGCCCTATTTCCTCTCAGTCCTCCCACCATATGAATCTCAGAATACATAAAGATGATGTTCTGCCCTGTTTTCTCTGATACTGTTTCTCGAAGTCCTAATGCAGTCTTTCCATCTGTGACGGCTACCCAAAACTAATTCACAGCTGAGTGGTAACATTTGCTAAAAAGATAACCTTGAACTCTGCTTACCTGCCAAACAGTATTCAACAAATCTGTTCCATATCCTCTCCTTTAGTTTTTATTGTCTCTGAATCCTTGCATTTGTGTAATGATTGAACAAAATAGTGAAAAAGGAGAGGTTTAATTAGTATAAACAAAACCTCTGTAAATTATTCATGGAGATTCACCATTTTCAGTTGCCAAAGCCTCACTCTTGGCTTATTTAAAGTTTTTTAATAGCAGTAATAAGATTTCAATGCAAATGAAGCTATTCTAAATTAAGGCTCACTTCTCAAATACTTACTGCAAATAAGAAGCACACACCCTATCCTCTTACTGGACTGAATAATAATTTGAAAACAAAGGTAGAACAGATAAATCAACTCAGAATAATTTATTCATTTACTATCACATATGTCCACATATGATTCTTATTCGTGTTAAAAAGCGTAAACAAAGACACCATAAAATTAACACAATTACAGCACGTTACAATGAAAAATAAAGATAATAGAAATTGCTAAATTGATTTTTTTTTTTTTTTTTTTTTTTTTTTTTTTTTGGAAAAATTTAATCCACCNTTTTTTTTTTTTTTCTCTAGGAAGAAGTTAAAAATATTCCAATTTCTCCCAGGTTTTAGAAAATTAAATAGTGCCTGTTATTTGGGTTCTATTGTTTGGAGGCTTTGCCTTTCTCTTTCCACCCAGTGAGAAATTGTGTCCAAATCAGAGGATACAGAGTGACTATCTTGTGACTCAGCAGGACTGTTTATTCTCCTTTATTTCTGGCAGGCAATACTTGTTACATGTTTTTCCTCAAAAAACTTCTTCCTTTTCACTTGAATTAATAATCTAACATGAAGATTATGAATCTGTTTTTGTGGTTTTTTTTATTTTTTACAGACCTGGAACCCCTCCTTTTGGGAGTTTCAGTGATACTACTTATGGGCACAAAGAACAAAACCAGAATTCAGAGTGTTTTAATACTAGAGGAAAATACAATTTTAAACACCACAGAGTACAGTATTAATGTAAAGAAGCGGGATATAGCAAACAAAACTTCATCCAGAGACTGCAGATGAAAAAATGTGGTAGAATAATCCCTATAATAGTATGATGGACTTGATTGGTTTAAAAGCTCTGACTGAAAATAGAGAATATCGCTACAGCAGGAAATAAAAAGCTCTATACTGAAATAGGGAAATCTGTTCATGATAAATGTTCACAGTGAGATCTTGCCATCTTGATTAGGAGTGGTGTAGGACATGAGGACACATTCAAAGTGCAGTGACTGGGGGAAAAAAGGTACTCTATTAAAATGCTGAGACAAACTGTATCCTTTAAGGTTATTTTTAGAATAATTCCTTGAGTTTATTGAATGGAAGAATAGAAGCAAAATGAAATATTTTTTATTTATACAAAATTTTGTTTCACGCGAATGTGAACTTTAAGACAAAATCCCAACTGTGTGAAGGCTCTGACTTCCCAGGACTTATTTAAAATTTATACCAATGTGAATTTCTCTGAAGTAAATATTTTAAGTAGAAAATGTATCATCTCTCCATGAGCACTAGCATTATTCTCTTCATCTCTGTCTCAGCAAAGTGAAACTCTAGCACTTTTCAGAAGAACTAGCTTCTGGTTTTCCTGACAGGTTTTATCTTTCAAAAATAAAAAAATACTGCTTTTCTTCATACAGGAAGCCCTTCATCTTTTTCTCTCTCTTTATGTCTTTTTTTTTTTTTTTTTTTTTTTTTTTTTTTTGGTAGAAGTGTACACATGCACTTGCACACACATATTGTTACAGACAATTATTGCTTGAAGAAAAATGTCACATATAGACAGGATTGGCAGCAAACTTACTCATCTCTTATATCTATATTTTTTTTTTTTTAATTTACTACAGCTGGCCATACCATGTGACTTTTTTCTCCCCTATATTTCTTTAATTTCTTTCTTCTGACAATATCAAGTTTTCTATCAGATATGTTGAAATCATGGAAATTTTCCAGCATTTTTCTGCCATTTATGTTAAGGTAAAAGTGAATTCATAAATATTTATTTTCCTTTATTTTTTAAAATATATTTTCATTATCTAGTTTTGCTTTGTTTTACTTGTATAGTACTGGAGAATTCTGTACTGCTGTATTTTAAATTTTAACTTTAGTACTATTTTTAATAATTCCTTTTATTTCTTTCTTAAAATTTATTTTCATTCCTTGGCATCCACAGCAAACAATTTTTCAGAGGTTATGGTATAAGAAGTACTCTCTTTTACTCAATGATTTTGAATCTCTTGCAGTATATAAATTTTTAAGTGTGTGAAATTTTGAAGCTACCAATTGAAATTATTCAATTAAAAAACTTCTAAGGCTGTTTTTTTTAAACCAGTAAGTGTCTTAGAAATATCAAAATCTGTACTCTGACTTTAAATTTCAAGTAGCACCTTAAAATTTAACTTGGCACAGGTTTAGTGAAGTTTTAACGCTCAGTAACTCCATTATGATCTTAGAAAAAACTTGAACTGAAAGTTTTTCTTACAAGTATCTGCACAAGACGTATCCCCAAGGACAATTGTATAGTTACCTTGGATTCACCTTACATGAAAAATTTGAAACCTAAAGAAAAAAAAAGGAACACAACACTGGAAGGATGTGTGTATCACACATACCCTGAGAAAGAGTGGAATCTAGGACTAAATGTACTGTAGTTTCACATAAACTTTTCCATATAGTTATAACAACAAATCTGTTGGAATTATTGGACACCCATTTGTGAAGAAATCAACCATCTCTAGGAGAAGTGAGTATTACTAAAATCGGAGCTAACTTTACAGAAAGCTGTTATTAATTGCTATTCAAATTGAATTTGATATGGCAGAGTTTGAAATATTAGCTCAAGAAACTACAGAGCATGTCCGTCTATTAATCCATTAGGACAGCAATTTCCTAAACACTGGCAGAACACTGGCAGAAAAATCGTGGTTAACAGCAAACAGCTCACTGGAGCTGCTCAACACCAGCTTTACAGCATCTCCTTTACATTAAAACAAAACAAGGTTTCATGATGCAGGTCATCAGATCTTCTGGATTCCTCATAAATATTTTTAGGGATATAAGTGTAAAAATGGATAGTTGGTGACACCTGCTTTGTTTCTTGTTACTACAATCAACACTATTACTACACAAAAAGCCACAGAGAGGGTTATTAATCTGCCTAGAGGCTGATCTCTACAGTGTCACTGAAACAGTAGCCAAAGACCTTTATAATCAGAAGAGAGACAGAGGTGTACACGGGACATGAACTCCCATCCTAATTAGGTCAAATGCCTGAAGTAAACCTAAATATGTGCATTTGTTTCTCCTCAATAAGAAAATCCAAGGTCATTAGGTCAGGGTGGGTTTCCTAAGCAGAAACACTTAGACATAATTACATTTTACTATTTATATAAATTTATTTGCATAACTTTTGTCTTGTTTGATAGACATTTAAACTCTTGTTTTACAACTGCAGTGTAATCAGGTAAAACTGTATAGAAATCCAGGGGCCACTGGCCTCTTTATTTTGAATGTTTTCGAGTGTTTCTCCAGTTACAGAAAGCAGAATATATTCAGTGATTTTTAATGGGATAGCCTGATTTAGAAATATACAGAAGATACACGTGAATGTTTTTGATATAAGCAAGAATTGCATAATGCTAGAGAGAAATATTAACAATTGTTTAAATGCAATTAGAAAAAAATCCCCTGTCCCTTTGTAGTGTATTTCACCTACCAAAATGTATAGGTGTTCAAAAAAGTCACTGTCTAGGGAAAAAACACAGAGAGAATAGCTACCTATTGTTTATGTGTTTCTATATCCATGGCATTTTTGGTGGGTTGACCTTGGCTGGACACTGGGTGCCCACAAGAACCACTCTCATCAGCTGGACAGGGGAGAGAAAACACAATGAAAGGCTTGTGGGCTGAGATAAGTACAGGGAGAGATCACCCACCAATCACCATCATGGGCAAAACAGACTTGACTTGGGGAAATTAGTTTAATTCAAATCAATTAGATCAATTCAAAACTGGAGTAGGTTAATGAGAATAAATCCTTTTCCCTGCATCCCTCCCTTCTTCCCTGTCTCAAATTCACTTCTGAATTCTCTACCTCCTCACCTTCAGAGTCCAGGGGGATGGGGAATGGGGCTGCAGTCAGTTCATTGCACGTTGTCTCTGCTGCTCCTTCATCCTCTTCACACTCATCCCCTTTTCCGGTGTGGGATCCCTTCCATGGGAGACAGTCCTCCATGAACCTCTCCAAACAAGTCTTTCCTACAGGCTGTAGTTCACAAACTGCTCCATTGAGTTCACAAACCTTTCCATAGGGTGCAGTCCTCCAGGAACAGCCTGCTCCAGGAACAGCCTGCTCCTGATCTCACAGTCACAGGTTCTGCCAGAATCCTGCTTCGGGGTGGACATCCCATGGGGTCATAACTACATCTGGTGCCCACGTGCTCCAGTGCGGGCTCCTCCACAGGCTATAGGTGGATATCTGCTCTACCCCAAACATCTATGGGCTTCAGGGGCACAGCTTGTTTCACCATGATCTTCACCTCAGGCTGCAGAGGAATCACTGCTCCTGGATCACCTCCTCTCTGTCTTTATTCAATGACCTGTGTGTCTGCAGAGCTGTTTCTGTCATGCATTCTCTGGCAGCTGTTTTACCGCAGTTTCCCGCTATTCTTAACTTTGTTATTGCAGGTGTTACCACCATTACTGATAGGCTTGGTCTTGCCAAGGGGGTTCACCTTGAGTCAGCTGGCATTGGCTCTTTCAGACGTAGGGGGAAGATTTATGCACCTTCTCATGGAAGCCACCTTGGTGAACCCTACTAACAAGAACTTGCCTTGTAAACCCAACATAGCGTTTCACCATAACAAAAGGAGGGAAGGTTTCTGTACTAGGGATCTTGTAATCTATTTGTATTTATAGATTAAATATGATTTTACCTCCGTGCTGGTTTTGGATGGGATAGAGTTAATTTTCTCTGTAGTAGTTAGTGTAGGGCTATGCTTTGAATTTGTTCTGAAAACGGTGTTGGCAGAGATACAGATGTTTTAGCTATTGCTGAGCAGTGCTTACACAGAGCCAAGGCCTTTTCTGCCTCTCACCCCACCCAACCGTTGTGAAGGCTGGGGGTGAACAAGGTGTTGGGAGGGGACACAGCCAGGAGAGCTGATCCCAATTCCAGACTGTATCACATCATGCTCAACATATAAAGCTGGAGGAAGGCGAGGGAGACGTTTGGGGTGATTGTTTTTCCATGCCACCATTGCGTGTTATGGAGACTTGCTTTCCTGAAAATGGCTGAAAACCTACCTGCACTTGGGAAATGGTGAATAAATTCCTTCTCTTGTTTGTGCGTGCAGCTTTGCTTTACCTGTTAAACTCTCTTTGTCTGAACCTATGAGTTTTCTTGCTTTTCTGATACTCTTCTGCTGGTAGGGGAGTGGATGAGTGATGCTTAGTTGCCAGCTGGAGTTAAACCACAATGACCTGCAAGACAAAAATAATTCAAATATTTCATATTCTATGTAGGAATACATGCCTCATGTATTCTGGAAAGCTAAGGTGAGGCTAAAATGGACTGTTCCTTGGCTGAATAAAGATACTGGCATAGCAGTACTGCAAACTGAAATACTGGAGCTCCAGCATGACTTTTCCAAATCATTTTAGCCCTTTTTCTGAATGTAACTTAAAAATTACAGTCTAAATCCAACAGAAGATATTACATATGAATTATCAAGTGGAAAGTTATGAAACAGTATAGTATGGCACATTTATATTAGGAACGGAAATTTCATGTTTCTGGTTCTATTGATGGAACCATGCCAAATTCATGAAAGTGTGATAATTTCCAAGGTGACAGGAGAAGCATAACAGTTGAATGAATCTGAAATTACCCTTATAGAAAAAGATCTGTAGAATTAAATAGAGAATAATCACCTTTCTNACTAAGGGTCTTGTAATCTATTTGTATTTATAGATTAAATATGATTTTACCTCCGTGCTGGTTTTGGATGGGATAGAGTTAATTTTCTCTGTAGTAGTTAGTGTAGGGCTATGCTTTGAATTTGTTCTGAAAACGGTGTTGGCAGAGATACAGATGTTTTAGCTATTGCTGAGCAGTGCTTACACAGAGCCAAGGCCTTTTCTGCCTCTCACCCCACCCAACCGTTGTGAAGGCTGGGGGTGAACAAGGTGTTGGGAGGGGACACAGCCAGGAGAGCTGATCCCAATTCCAGACTGTACCACATCAAGCTCAACATATAAAGCTGGAGGAAGGCAAGGGAGACATTTGAGGTGATTGTTTTTCCATGCCACCATTGCGTGTTATGGAGACTTGCTTTCCTGAAAATGGCTGAAAACCTACCTGCACTTGGGAAATGGTGAATAAATTCCTTCTCTTGTTTGTGCGTGCAGCTTTGCTTTACCTGTTAAACTCTCTTTGTCTGAACCTATGAGTTTTCTTGCTTTTCTGATACTCTTCTGCTGGTAGGGGAGTGGATGAGTGATGCTTAGTTGCCAGCTGGAGTTAAACCACAATGACCTGCAAGACAAAAATAATTCAAATATTTCATATTCTGTGTAGGAATACATGCCTCATGTATTCTGGAAAGCTAAGGTGAGGCTAAAATGGACTGTTCCTTGGCTGAATAAAGATACTGGCATAGCAGTACTGCAAACTGAAATACTGGAGCTCCAGCATGACTTTTCCAAATCATTTTAGCCCTTTTTCTGAATGTAACTTAAAAATTACAGTCTAAATCCAACAGAAGATATTACATATGAATTATCAAGTGGAAAGTTATGAAACAGTATAGTATGGCACATTTATATTAGGAACGGAAATTTCATGTTTCTGGTTCTATTGATGGAACCATGCCAAATTCATGAAAGTGTGATAATTTCCAAGGTGACAGGAGAAGCATAACAGTTGAATGAATCTGAAATTACCCTTATAGAAAAAGATCTGTAGAATTAAATAGAGAATAATCACCTTTCTCCAGGAACTCTAAGCCTCTCTATAGCAAGGATGTAATTCTCTATTAAATTCTATAGACTGGATTAAACCTTGAACAGAAAGAATCTAATTTCTTGTTAAATTTCTTAACTTTGTAGAGGAATTTTTTTATAACTGTATTTCATTCTACAGAATCCATAGAAGTGGATTTTCCACTTCACTAGGCCTTCTGCAAACTGCATTTCCTGACTTTAAAAGATAGCAAAGGAAGATCATCCTTTGTGAAAAGGAGCATTTATGCTTGCACTGACCAACCGAGTCTCTCTTCCTAGTGTCAAAGGGTGAAAGGAGCAGATGTCAGTATGCTGAGATCTTCTGCAGAGGGAGGAAGGAGTACTCCTCACACAGTGGAACCAAAGACCTTTATGCATAATCTCTGCAAGAGGAGGCATGTAGGTCACAAAGAGGACTAAAACTTCTGCTGTTCTTAGGACCATGGTTTCCACTAATAATATCTATCTAGCTGTGCTTGACTCCAATGGGTATTTCTGGTGAAAGATTTCAGTCTGCAGCTATCTTTTGACTCATAAGTTTAACCTACACCAGTTTGTGAGCATTTTGTCATCTGGATGGCTCTCCAGACTCTTCTGACTGTACTGATGAGAACAGGATAAATACCTCCATCTTTGAGATTGCCTAGGGTGACTGATATGATGTAAGATCTATGGTTAACATATGTTCTTCCAAAAGGCCAGGAAAAAAAATTGTAGTGATGTTTAAATGACATTGGTACTTTTTATGTATTGTTGAACAAAGCCATAGATTTCTACTGAGTATTGTTCAGCTAGTTCACATGTTAATATCTCTGGTGATAGACAACTAACTCTGGTCTTCTCAACCTGTAAGCTAAATTCCACCACTTTGTCTCATTAGGGAATGTTCTGTAGCCTCAACTTAACTGTTGAGTGCCTTTCAAAACTCTCTAGGATAGCTGGTAGATAACTGAGGCTGGAAGATTTGGATCAAAAGAAACAGAAGATCTGCGTTCTTCTGGTCCAGCATCTAGAAACCCAAGGGAATACCCCAGAGTCTATGTTTAGCCCACTGCCAATGTTATGCAGATGTGTAAAACTATATAATAAAGTTTTATAATAAAGTCTAAGTATATTTCAAATTTTGTTTTACTTCTAGGTGCGTGGAAGAATTTTACAGTACATGGCAAAAGAATATGTAAAAGACATCTGTAGTAAAGTCTTCTGGAGCAACCATCACTTATCTGAGAATAATTTCAGAGGTTCAAGTGGCCCACCTGTGTTCCCAGCTAAAGAAACTATTTATTATTCATTTAAAGCTTTGCATTTTTTAATATGACAACTATGGATCAACTTCTGTTATCAGTCCTTTGTCTAGCATGTATACATAGCTAAATTAACCTTTTTTTACTTTCTAACAACCGAATCAGCCGCATTCATATGGCTTTCATAATATTTTTCTTATCTAATCCCTTTTGGAGGGTCAATTCTTCATGCCAAAAATTCCATACTAAGAAACATACTAAGAAATTAATCCTATCTCAAATTTCCATGTGAGTATACTTGTAAATTCTTTGAGGCCTTGGGTCAGTCCTGCAAAACACTTTCAGAAAGCCGTGAGGAGCCATTGCAGTAGAGGGACGCAGTGTCAGTCTAAAAGTGCTCTGGCCATGTTGCTTCAAAAAGCCTGAGAAGATGGACAGTGCACACAGGAAAATTTCTGAATAACACGTTAAGCCAGCTGGTTTGAGGCTTGGTGATGAATTTTATTTTGACAACAAGCATTATATAGACTTTATTAAAAGTAATGACAGCAAACAGATGGTCACTCTTTATGCAATTATACTGAAGGCATTTGTGAATTTTTTTCTTTGAATGAATTGCAACTAACTAACATGTTTAAAAATCACTCATTGTCTTAAAGAGTGAAGAAATCTTAATTATGTTCTTGACAGTTTGTTTAGTAAGATTTTTTCACCTAAAAAAAATGAAGAAACTGAAGTAAAAAAATGATTCAAAATATTTTGGATATTATGTACAACTAACAGAGGTTTAAACCGCGTGTGAAAAAAACAGTGTAATAAAACATATTAGTAGTGTTTGAAAGATTATCTTTTTTTCAGGAATAAAGCCACATTGTTCAGTTAAGGAAACATGCAGACATATTTAAAAGCTTTAATCTCATGAAAAGCTTTATCTGGAGAGAGTACATTAGTCTTAAGATGTTTTTAGGGTAAATAACCTCTATAAATACAAATATTTTTAATCATGATCCAGGTCAAGCTGGTAGCAAAGGGTTATTGAGAAACGCCAGTGAAAAATTCCATTTTTTGCATCAATCTTGAGCATCTCATGAGCAGGTCTCTTATTTCCTTACAGTGTGCCATTAATGCCTCATCATTCATTTCTCTGTCAGGTTGAATCCTATTGACTTCAGTTTTGTCTGATTGAAGAGTGTAGACGTGGCTTTTACTTGTGTGAACAGTAAATAAGTTTTAAAAGAGACATTCCTCTCTAAATTATTTACAATATTGTACTGTCAGCCAATTTCTGTGAAACCCCACTGAAGCTGTGTGAAAGCACACCAAATGTGTTCTTCCTTCCCTTCAGAAATGTGTCCCAAACAAAGAATGGCTGTGTAGGGCAGCATATGTGGTTAGTTCATTGGCTTGAGGGGCAAAGGACTATGCTGCAGAGCTACAGATTCCCCCTCTCTTGACGGCTCCTCTGAGTGGTCTACGCATTTCTCTGTAATGGAAAATAGACGTTATTTTCAATTTGATTCTGCTAAAAAATTGAGGTTATGGACTTGAAATTCAGATCATACAGTGATGTTTTTACATGTTTTATGTTATTAAATGACCAAAATATTAACTATTAAGTCAAGCACTTAAATTATCAAATGCATTATTTAAGGTCCCTAAACAATCCTAAATCTGCCTCTCTGTCTGTATACACTTTTGATGTGAGACCACATTATATTTTTTAGTTTTTTCCCCTGCTTCATTTGTTACAAAGCTAGATATGGTTGAGACTACCTAAAGCAATCATAGAACTGTGGAACAGTTTGAGTTGGAAGGGACCTTAAAAGCCATCTAGTTCCAACACCCCTGCCACAGTCAGGGATGACATTCACTAGAGCAGGTTGCTCAGGGTGGAACTGACCTGGCCTTGAACAGTCCCAGGGATGGGGTATCCACTTCTCTGAGTAGTTTCTCTGATTGGTAAAATTCCTGGAGTTTTGCCTATAAGAATCTCTACCCTATTTGTGTGTTTGTAGTGAATTTGTCAGGGAACTGAGGAGATAAGCAATTTTTTCTCGTGGTTAATGCAGTAAAATGTTACCCTGGACATATGTCTGTCACATATACCCTTAATTGAAAAATGATGCAAGAAATATTTATCATTCAATGCCTATTCCATCAGAAGAACAAAATACTTCTAATTTGATTTGAATGACTGAAATAATCTTTTATTGACAATGGAAATTAATAGATGTTAGATTACCATTACCTTGAACTTTGTGTTCTCCATCTTGAAAATTACTGAAGAAATACTAATAGCTACAGATTTCAAATGAAATTGAAAAACGTTTCCTTTTGGTCAAAGAAAACCAGCTTCCAGATGTTTCATATGAAGCACAAATAATAACATTGAATTGTGTTGTGTCGTATCAGCTTAGTTCTGGAAACTGGCAGGCAAAAAGAGAAGTCTTTCCAATTTCAAGCCTCCATACACTCTTCATTAACATCAGCACTCATTGTCTTGGACTGGCATCAGCTCAAGAGTCTCTGCACAAGGTGATATTCCCAGTAGTGCAGTGTAGGATATGTGCTGGCAAGTTGAAAATCTCGTTTGAGCTTAGTGGTGAAGTTGGACAATAGCAAATTTTTTTTTGGAGAATGTTGTTTCAAATTTCTGAAACACAAGAACAATGTCAAAAAGAAGATTAAAGGGACTCATGCATGATAAATTTGATTTGGGGATACAGGCATAAGGACTCAAGTAGAAATGGCATTCAATAGTTATAAATTTAGAGCTGAATCCCAGGTCCAGAGGAATTCACATTATGGATCTTTGAAAGTATTTATTCAGCCAATTCCTGGTGTTCTCCTGGTTAATTGAAGGATGTAGGAGTTTAATAATAATAAAACAAAATTTTTGTGTATGTACAAGCACATAAATAACTAATGTTATTTAATCTATGTTTATCAGAGGTTTAGCATACAGTAACATGATTTTGATAGCTTGAATATCTGGGGTAAGGATAAAAGGGAGAAAGTTCCTAAATTGTTATGTATGGCTTGGCTCTAATGGTTGCAACAATTTTTATCAGCTGAGGATTTATTCGCTCTTATTACTCTATTATCATATGCCATAAATCCTACAGACCAAATGACATGATTATGCATGTTGCTTACGCTGTGCATTTGAAAGAATAAAGAAAAAGGGAAGAAAGTTTTAGAAATATTTTTTCTCATTTCTTTTTTTATTATTACTATTTTTCACGCTCTTCTACTTTGAGTCAGGTTGGCTTCTTTACCATGCCCTCCAGATCACAGGATATGTAAGGAGAGGAAAATGGTAGCTAATAAATTTTTGAAACCTCTAAAAACTACCTTCTGTAAAATAGCTATTCTATATATTATAATGTCACTATTTTATGGCCTGATGTTGCCTGACCTTCCATTATGAGAAGCTGAGGCCCCTCTTCAATGGCGTGAAGCTCACATTTATAACCTTCTGTGGTTGTAAGATATTGGCCCTTAAATATGTTCCTTATGGCAAAGAGAGAATTGCCTGTTTTGGGGCTCAATATTATTTGAATGCATAGAAAGGAAAACAGGGGAAACATGATTTTGGTACTTGTGTCTGACAATACATTCTTCAGAAATGGATTTAAAATTAAATATAAAATCCTGACGCTAAAAGGCCCAACATATCATTGACTACCAAGATTTTATTCCATCATGTGGATACTTTACCATGGCTCTGTGTGGAATACAGCGCTTGCTAGAGTAGAAGTCACTTTCAAAAAATCTTAAAGAATTTATTCCAATGTCTATAATTACTTAATTAAGATTTTAATGAAATAGAGTGAGAGAAGTAGCAGACCTTAACTAGGTGATTTTGCAAAGTGATGTGTACTTAAGGTTGTTAATAAATTCGATTTAATTTAGGAAAAAAAAACCCTTGTTTTCAAAATCCACAAATGTATAGTATCAATGTTCATCAGAAAAGTGTGCTGTTCACTGCGTTTTTATTGTAAGCCTAAAATTACTTCCATATTTCTTCAAAATATTTCAGTGAAAGAACTGGAAATCTTCAATTTTGAATGATTATGTTTTTTTTAAAGGATTTGCCACCCTGAGTTATTAGTTCTCAGTGTTAACAAACTCAGGAGAGCAAACACCTGCTAGTCCTTCCAGTTTAGCCCTTTACTAGTCTCCAACTTTATGCTGTTGGAAGAGGAATTTAATCTTTCAGAGCAAAAATTATGCACGTATTTTATTTGGTTAAAAAAAAAGGGGGGGGGAATATCCTAGCTTTATTAGAATTCTGCAATTCTGCTTACAATTTGAAAAAGAGATTTTTATGTTCACATTTCAGAAAAGATGATAAATAAATGTAATATGGGCAGGATTGACAAAAGGGTTAGAGACTAACAATTTATTTTGTTTTTTACTTTATTTGCAACTATAAAATTTGTACTGTGCTCTTTAACCATACTATGATGCAAGTTCATGTTTATCACATCAGTGGGGGAAAGAGCAGATACTATGTTTGAACACTCTCTGCACATTGGATTCTTAGACAACAGGTTTCTAAAGTCAGTGACATTGGATTGAATATTTTCAAGTGCTTACTTTAGCTTGAAAATTTTTTTCTACTTGGTAAAATCTTGTGTTCTAAAGTGCTGCTGGAGCTGCACAGGAGTTTTATCTGCAGTAAATCATGAAAGATCACAATATTGAGTCTCAGAAGTTTTAGATATATTAGCATTCCAATAGAATGCTAAAGATCTTGTTTTATTAGCAAGAACTTGATGTAACTTGACCTTATAATAGGAAAATGGGATTTTTCTATTCAGGATTTCAAAATGCGTTATCAAGGTAGATATGGGGAAAACCCCCATCATAATGTTTTAAATGGCTCTTGCAGTAACTGCATTTGCAGTGCTAGAAAAAAAAAGTTGTATTTATGTATTTCTTTTAGGAAATCCAAATTAAGTACTCCTATTTCTGTCTCCTCGTCATATCTCTCACAGCTACATTGTATTGGGCTGTTCCTTTAGAAATATTGCAGAGGAATGAACATTTTGTGAAAGAATTCCTGAGTGCTTCAGTGCAGTTAATTTAAGGAAAGATTAATAGAAATTTCAACTGAACACAAAGGCAGCCCAGAAACCTTGAGACAGTTGCTTAAAAATTGCTTTTTCATAATTGCTGAAGACTGCAGTGCTATTTTTTGAAAAAAAATCCAGTACGTTGCTCTAGTATGAGAAATCCTCTTTTACAGTCTAAGTATTTTAATATTGTCGTAATATCTTCCAGTTTAAATCTTGTGTTGTTTTTCTCATTCAGATTTTGATGAACATAAAAATGGAATCTTAGTAAACAATAATGGATTAGATGGATAAATCCTAAACACAGGAGGTGGGGAAACTGCAAAGCAGTAGTGGTTCTCAGGTTACAGACAAATCTAAGGAACAATCTTCATGTACAAAGAACAAGAAATAAATGACTGTTACGCTGGAAGGCTAAAGCTATGTCAGACACTAAAATAGAAATGGGATGGTATTGCTGATGATATTGCTAAAAATTATAGGAGGTGGTATTGTTAAAAATTTGAAAACTTGCTTTAAACATCCTGCTACCTTAAAAACACTCTAAAGTTTTGGGAAGCAAAAGGCTTTTATGTACTGCTTTAATTTGTTTCTTTTCCTTTTTCTTCCTCTTCTGTCACAAGGGCAAGAGCAGCTGACTCTCAGGGTCATGGCAAATTGATTTTGTGTTGTACACTTAAAAGGAGATTTCTAAAGTTTTGTTTTACTATTAGTTGTTCTCCAACATTTCCATTTTTATTATTGATTCTAATTTTTTTCTTTGCTATGAAATGCTGTAGGAACAAAAGACATTATTTTCATGGAGCAAAAGTATACTCCTGTACAGAATATCTGTGAGCCTTTTGGTGTTGTATACCAAATTCAAAACAAACTAGACTAAAAACTCCAATGCATTAGAAAAGAATTACAATGACTATTGTGTGTGTTTTTTTGTTAACTGTAACAGATTTTGTGCTTTAAAGGGGCATGACCCTGGATATAGGAGGTGGAGACTAGAGGACAGAGAGCTAATCGTGGGATTAATGTAGATTTTATTTATAATCCCTCCTGTGTTTATATGCTTTTATCCACTGTTAGTGTGGAAACAAGACAAATCCCCTTTTAATTCTTGTTATTAATGAAGATTTGTCCAAAAGCTTTATTGTGTCTTCAGTGAAAGCCTCATGCTTGGGAAATGCATAAGCTTACCATTGCAGCTGGAGGGTTTAGAGGTATTATTCCTCAGGGCCTTGAAGTACCATCTCAAGTTCAAGAGAGGAGTTGTGGGAGCTCATCTGCTGGTGCATCACATCATGTTGCATTCCATTGTGACACAGAAGGGACACTGCTGTGTGTGTGGATGTGGAGGGCAGTGCTTGCCACCAGCTCCCTCTTGCCATTCCCTCCTGGATCCTGACCATTGCTGCTGAGCAGCTGCCAGCTTGCTCTGAAGAGTGGAGAAATCCTGAGTAGGTACATGTAGGCTCAGGGACATTTCCACAGGACACTGAGCATTAGTCCCACTATCTTTTGGCTCCTTTAAGGTTTTGGGTTGACATGATAATGCCTGAACTCAGAAGAGAGGAATACCGTGAATGGCTGTTGTGAACAGCATGAGGAAAGGCATGGATAGTAAGTGAAATAATTTCACAAAAGTAAACCATTCCAATTTTGTACTTTCTTGGACAGAGCTGATTTGTTGAAGTATCCTTTTTCAAATACTAAAAAAAAATTCCTGTCCCAAGCTCAGTTGAACATTGCCATAGTTTATGGTTGGAAGTATTTGGTTCAAGGGCTCACAGGACTTGGTTCAAGATCCATACCGTCTTTACTTTTGGAATTCCTTAGAAGGTACTTCTGAGCATTTTTTTGGCTATCCATACTTTTGGAACATGCCTTTTTACTTTTTTGTGTATACAGCTGCTGTGAACTCAACTTATTGAGACTGTTTTGTCAAGGTGAAGGTTTGGTATGAGCCACCCAAATTTTAGTGTTCTATAAGAGACATAGTTAATATAAACTGAATGGCTTTTGGTTTTTGTTCTTTATTGACAACCTCAGTTGAAATGTCTGCCTCTGAGTCCTAACCAATCCATTTCGAAGGCTAAGCTATAATCAAATATTTTATTATCTTTGTGTCTGCTGATATTCTATCAGGTAATATGCTGTTGGGAGCTTGTGCCTGACCAAAGTACAACATTAATAAATAGACTATCTGTGCTTTCCTGTGGTTTGAGCCAGCACCGTGGAGTGTGCAGGCTGAGCTACAAAAGGAATGTGGGAAAGAAAAAAACACCCACATACTCACAAGATTATAACAAGAATGACTCAAATTATGAGGGAGAGAAATCTTATGAAGGTTTTCTTGATGAAATTACTTTCTTCACTGCATGAAAATTAGAGAATTCCTAGATCCAAGCCCCTTTAATACCCCAAAAAAGACTTCTGCCACCACAGGAAGTCAATTATCTCCATAGTAACTAAAACAAACAGTGAATATTGCTTTAGCAGCCAGAAAGAATAAAAAAATGCATCTAAAATTAATTTATGTCTTGGGATCAGACACTTGAGATGAGAGAACTGGTCCATAAAGTACCACAGAGGAGCTAGTAAAAGGAAAAGAAAGTCACTCCCTTTGAAGAGCACAGGGAGCTGTGCTTGGAGTGCATAAATTTGCTTTCCCGCTTTCTAAATTAATATTGTCAATGTGCCCATATTTGCATGGATACTCCCTCAACTTCCCTCTATAAATCTCATCTTTGCCAAAGGTTTGGCAATAGTTGCCTGAAAAGACAATTACCTTGTAATCTTCCTTGTTGTGCAGAAGAATCTCTTCTTTATTGCATTAATTAATTTGGGATGAATTAATGTATTCTTATTTCCTTCCTTGTCCAAAAAAAATGTATAGAATTCGTTTTATAAATATTTCAATGAAATAAAGAAAAAGAGAATTAAAACTTGAGATAATATAAAATTTCCTTCACATTTATAAAGTGTGAAGACAAGCTCAATATAATAAATAATATGGTGAATCAAAATAGGGAAAAGGCCACAAAAATCATGTGATTTCTGTGTAACAGTGCAGCTAATCTAGATATTTGTGCATTTGCAGCCAACACCAATACCTCCTTTTCTACTGGCATCACTGCAGGACAAACTATTCTGGCTTTAAAAACAATTGTATTGGTAGATCTGAGGTATTGTCTGTATAGATGGGCTTTGGTTCATGCTACAGAGCCTAGGGAATAGCATCCTTATCAGAAGTGCCTTCAATCACTGACATTTAGGAAGACCTAGCTAAGATGAGATAATTCATCAAATATACCCTATTTCTGTCATTAGCCACCTAGCAGCTCTGTTAGCCACAGCCAGAGTGAGTACGAGTGAGCCTCTGGTCTGCTAGGACATGTCTCGTGTTCTTACAGTAAGCATGAATAATGCCCAGAGTCTCAAAATGCTTCAAATCTGGCATCTCCTACTACAACACCTCAATAAGTGAGCTTTCAGAAAGCTTTTTCTCAGGTCAACATGCTGTGTATTGAATGTCTTGGAAGTCTGACCCTTTGCCTGAATTTTTGTGTCATTTTTCTTATTTGTATATTATGAGAAGTGTAATTTAGTTTTGTCTTAAAAATGTGTTTACCCCAGCACCCTCCCCTCCCCTCCCCTTCCTCTTTGAAAATGTGGTATTGTGACATTTGTATTGGCAAAAAAATCACAAAAATCAAAAATCTTTGAACAAAAATCTTAGTAAGACCACAGTAGAAAGAAGCTGGAAAAGTACACAGGCAGGCAAGAATTTCTGTTATTTAAGTTTAATAAGTCTTGCCACATCTTTCAGGTTTTGCTGTGAATTATCATTTTCTACAGCATGATGCAAAGAAGAAAGTTAGTAAAGAATTTGGATCCATATGCTTTCCACAGCCAATGACATTTTCTTCAATTTAACGAAACAAGAAAGTGGAAGCAGATTTCTTGCCATTTGAATATTATTGACAATTATTAAATGATGAAAGAACATTGCAGGCAGCTCTAAAATGTCCCCAAAGGGAAGAGCCTGTGCTTGGTCCATTTTTTTCTTTTGTTAATTTACTAAAAATTGAAAAGAAAACTGCTATATTAGAAATATATTGAAATTATGGTCTGTGGGCTAAAGTTGGTTGCAGTCACTAAAAATAACTCAGAACACCTTTTTCTATTAGCTGTAGAGATTCATCTTCTGGCCTGGCTGGCCAGTTAATAAGTGCAGCCAGACATGACAAATCTGAGCCTTGGCTTCTGTTTTCATTCATGAAATTTCATTAAAGAAAATGCAGACATTTAAAATAAAGTCCTGCTGTCACTTTAGCAATTTCTTTCATGGAAAAGTGATTCTGTGTGACTGCAAAATGTGCCCATGAGATAATACTTTTCCCAAGTAATTTGAAGTTTAGATATCCAGACTGTGTTTGTCAGAGCACTCATTGGGACTCACAAAGCAGGGCATGCTGATGGCCACCGTTTTGGGACCAAAATCATGTGCCTGTATGTGACATCTCTGTTGTGAAGAGTCCCTAGAACATTCCAGTTCCCAGATTGTGCCCCGGAGCTCTTTCAAAAAGTGAGAATTAGCCTAAAATAGTGCCAGGCAAAGTCTGAGTAAATGCCACCAATGATCTTGCCTGAAAGGGATTCTGTGCATTAGTTACCTCACCGGCACATATCAATACCCAGTGGACACGTATCCCAGTGTGACAATTCCTGTCTTTTTCTACTCTAATTAAAGCAGGAATAAAAATGACCTGTCAGGATCAATTGCCTTTATTTTAGAGGGCTGAATCCAGAGGAGGTAAATAATATTCCTATAGATATTTATTGTGTTCAAATAATTTTCTTCAGATGTTATTTTTTTACTTATCAGATAATATCCACACAGGACCTCAAAAAGGAGAAGAAAAATCTTTTAGACAAACTGATGTGAAAACTTCTTGCAATATACTCTGTCTTGGGTCAGCCAGGAAACCTAGAATAGAACCAAATAATATGCAGTAAGAGAAAAAAATGAAGGGAGACTCTTATATAATAATTTTACTTATTGAATAAGACAACATTTAAAAAAATCTAGAATATGGATTATGTCAGTAACTGTACCATAAATATTATTTCAGTGCTTTAAAGAGGAGCTGTGCACGTTAGTAATCAGATGTTGAACAAGGTTTTGTTCCAGAACCTTAGGTATTTTAGAAGTTATTGGTAAGAAATCTGCTCAAATCATCTCCTACATGCCCAATGTAACTCGACCTTTTTGTAATACTGCGGGACTCTTGTTCAGTGTTATCTAATAAGCTTTGGAAAATTCTTAAATATAAAATGCAAAACAGCAAAAGGGACATACAGCATTATAAATAGGAAAAAAAAAAGGAAAAATTTAGAACATGGACACATGTCTTTACACTAGGAAGGGGTTAAAATCCAGATGATATGACAAGACATAGTAAACAAACCAGGAGAATTAGGACATTTGGACAAAATTAATGTATTTCAAATAAGATAAATGAACAAGTAGAATAAATTACTAGTAAAGGCAATTGAAATAAAGATTATAAATAAAATATGAAATATAAAGTATAAATGAGGTTGGAAGACTTAGATTTATTTCCTAAGAAAGAGGAAAGTGAATGATCACACTGGGAAAAGAGAGAAAAGTGGGAAGGTGAGACTAATGTGTTAGAAATGAAAGGTTGCAGTTGCATTCATTAATTTACTTTTCATACTTCATTGAAGTAATTGTTAATGATAATTTATAATATGTAATTAAGAAAGAGTGGTCAAGATGAATTGTTTTTTCCAGCAATTTGGAAAGATCCCTTGACAAAATGGGAAAGTGTCAAGGAGAGCAGCAGCACAAATAAAGACCATTATGTACAGGCTAAGCATGTGGTACTTTACCCGGAGAAGTTACAATGTAAATATTTAAAGAGAACAGATGAATGTGAAGACTCCCAACATAAAATAAAAGAGGAATAATAAATACCCTGCAAGTTTGAAAGGTCAAAAGTCTCTCAGACACAGATTAAATTTTCATGGTGTTTTTGGTAAAAATATGACTGTGTTCCCTTAACAGAACGATGACCTCAATTAATTTGTGTTCTAAATAGAGGAAAAGCAATACAGAACAGGCTTTTTATTGTTGCAAAATAAAAATAAGTATGCTAAAAATCTTCCATACACAACAGAAAATTTATAAAACATTATGAATATAAAGTTTTTCCTCAGTTCCATTTGCACATTCGATGTCATAGTCTTTAGGAGTAAAAAGGTTTGCTGTGAAGCACCTGAAAATGTCCAATAGAAAACCACAGTAATTTAAAAAAAATATTTTGTGGTTGAAGAGAATAATAGCACTATTCAAAGATATGCAATATCATTTCAAAAAAGAGAAAACAAGGATCTAACACTGAAGTAACCTGATTTTAGTGGGATAGTGCCTGTGTATAAGGATACTTTTGTTTCTAATCCTAGTAGCATTAGTGCCTTGGGCAGTACATTGCAGGAGACAAAGAATTTCACTATTGCAGTCAGCGTCACAACACTAAGACATCAAGAATACTAACCTCAGCCAAATCTTTTAAAGTTGATGTTTTTTAGCTCAGTGTTTTGGCTTTCTCAAGGGCATATCCCTTTTAATGTTAATTTATTTGTAGTCTTTTATCTCCATAGGAAGAATCGATGCCATTTAATACTCAAACCTCCTGGAGGGGAAACAGCAGAAGCTAGGTTAGGTAAAGTCCAGAATGAACTTTCAATCAGCATAGCATGAAAATATACAAAGGCCCAGAATTTAATTTCTGCCTCCTCACAACTGGTAGCCCACAGCCTGAAGATTACTTTTCTCTGGCAACATTTTTCTCAAAAGATATGTGTAACAGTCTAGTGTCTTCCCTGCTCCTGCACAGTCCTGTGTTTACCAGCCATTTCACTCTGACAGAGAGGAGTGATAGGGTAGCTGTCTTGTAAATGGGAGTGTTTGAGTAGAGATCACTGGTCTAAGTTAACCGGGCAGGGACACAGCTGAGATTCCTTTACTGCAGCTGTACCATATTTCTAGCCCTGTGGTTTGAATGGAAGCCTATCACATACTGTAGGGACTACAGCAGTAAAAGGTGAAACTAGAGTTTGGAGGTGACATTCCAGAACTGGAACTGATCTGGTCTATCAGCATTGAGTTACTCATTTTTGACATTGGTGTTCATTATCACATATTCATAATGATTCAAACAATCATAAGTAAGTTAAATGGAAATATTTCCAAATGTTAGATTCAACTTAGTGAGAATATTTTTTCAAGGTTGCCTTTATAGACAGTGGAGGGGAGCAGTTTGATAAGGCTGATTATAAGCATCTAAAATTAGATTTTTTATTCTGAATCAACTACAGAAGAAATCACTCTTTTAAATGGATGTAAACAAAACCTACACAGGCCACTTTTGATAACACAAAATATAGACTTTGTGAACACTTTACACAGTCTACTCCTTAAGTCTCATAATTTGGATGTCTTAGTTATAGCTTTAGGTTTTATTTACTTTGTTGTGGTGTATTATTTATTGAAAGAGATCACTCATTGTGCTGTTGAATTCCTTGGAAATAATTTTCAGTTTTAAATACTTGACCTGTAAGGACTTTTCAAGCCAGCAGGGTTTTGGTAGTGGAGGGCTACAGGGGTGGCTTCTGTGAGAAGTTGCTTAAAGCTCACTCCTACATCAAACAAAGCCAGTGCCAGCTGGCTCCAGGATGGACCCACTACTGGCTGAGGCTGCCCCCATCAGCCATGGTGGTAGCACCTCTGGGATAATAGACCATGGGGGAGGAAAGCTGCAGAAATACCCCCCAAGAATACGTGAGACAACCAGGACAGTGAAGAAGCAGGGGCAGGAGGTGCTCCAGGGGCTGGAGCTGAGATCCCCCTGCAGCCTGTGGTGCAGACCACGGTGAGGCAGCTGTGCCATGGCAGCCCATGGAGGTCAACTGGAGCAGAGCTCTTCCTGCAGCCCGTAGAGGATACCACACTAAAGGAGGCTGTGACTCCATGGGAAGCCTGTGCTGGAGCAGGTTCCTGGCAGGACCTGTGGGCTCATGGAGAGGAGCCCACTCTGGAGCACATTTGCTGGCAGGACTTGTGACCCCATGGGGGACCCACAGGAGCAGCCTGTTCCTGAAGGACTGCGCCTGGGAAGGGACCAGTGACAGTGCAGTTTGTGAAGAACTGCAGCCTGCGGGAAGGACTCACACTGGAGAAGTTCATGGAGGACTGTCTCCTGTGGGAGAGCCCCACGCTGGAGCAGGGGAAGGGTGTATGGAGTCCTCCCCTTGAGGAGGAAGAAGTCGCTGAGAAACTGTGATGAACTGTCTCAGAATGAACTGCTGAAAAGTGTCCAGTGACTGTGTTGAAGGGTTTTGCATTGTCTGTAATAAGAGCCTTGGTAACTATATAGTTTACTCTACAGTTATATAGAGTTAATAACACTATAGTTTTCTATAACCAAATAAATAATAAAAAAAGTGAAGAAAAAAATGTCATTGTAGTATGAGGAAATTCTGATTATTATAGAGGTGTGCCTTAGGATAAGATGTAACATACTATTCTATTTCCATATGCTGTCAATAGAAGGAAATCTAGCTGGTTAGCTCAGATGTAAATGTTTACATCTCACCACTTGAAGCAAACCCGAAAGTCCACCCGAGTGTGGTGTAAAGAAGGCCTGTTTGCAGATCCCTATCTCTGACTCTGCATACAGGCTCATCCAGTGTTTATAACTTTAGTCTTACTCCCTTGAGACAAGAGATATGTTTCATTCCTGGCTGGGAAACCCACCAAGTTCTATGTATTTTTGATGAATGTATTTACATTGTTTGAAAGGTGTGTTGTAGGAGAGTCTGTACTCTCTATGCTAATAGCACTCTTGTCATGCTCACTAATCCTTTGTTTCATTGTGCCAGAAGTCTTTCCTATGCAAATCAAGTCACAGGGGCACTTTAACTCCTAAATCGAAATCTGCCTCACATGTGAGGAATTGATGGATTTTAAATTCCTTGTCTGTGGGGAAGTAATGAATGGTACTTATTTGACACAGACTACTACACTAGATACATCTCCAGTACTTAGTAGCACTCTGTACCAAGTCTAATATAGTGCTCATAGTTTTGAGAATACAAAAGAGAAGGACTAAAAATCAGTACTAAATGCATTCGTTTCCTCTTCTCATCAGTAGTAATCCTGATAAAACATTTAGTGGTCCAGGATTTTTGCTGAGAATATGGTACGTTCTTTCAATGTGGAGAGAAGCTTACTCCTAGTGGAAAATGTTACTGAATATTTATTTGTAACTGAATCTAAAACACTTCACATTAAAAAAAGAAAAATAGAAAATTTGTCAAGTCAGAAGAGAATTGATTTGCCAAATGACAATATGGTGTGCACAAAATCAGAAGCAGAAAAAGTTAGACAAGCTCAATTTGTAAAATTTAAACATGGAGAAATTATCAATTCTGAATAATATGCAACCTGGTATATAAAAGGAATGAGAAAAAGTATATGGCCCAAATTTTTTTGGTGAAAATTTAAGTGAACTTAAAGAGAAGGTGGGGGTTTGCAAGGGAAAAAACACCTGATACTGAAACTGGTATCAAAAGATAAAATGCTGTGGGCTGTACTTATCAGAGAAAGGTCACAGACCCTACGATATAGGTGGCCATATCAATACGAATGTATTTTGCTGGAAAAGATATTTTTTTTTCTTTATCATAAAAATAGAAGGTTTGTTTCAATTTGATTTAAGTCAAAATCTGAAATTTAACCTAAATATTTAACATATGGTAAAGTGTTTTCATGCTTTATTCTAGCAATTTTCTCTGTTTGCACTGTGGTTTATTCTCTTTTTAATAGTTAATAATTAATTTCTACCCAAATTTGTGCATTATTCTGCATTCCATATCTGTTTACACTGAAGAATGACACATGCAAATGGAGTTAGTTTTAGAAAGATGAGAGGTCTAGATGATTTTGTTTGGTAAAAAACAGTTAGGTCTACTGAATTTATCATTACAGAGAATATAAATATCTAGGTACATTTTATGGTGCAAAATTGTAAGTTTTTCAGAACTGTAAATTTTTTCAGAACTTAAAATGGAAATATTTCCTTCTAAAAAATACATATGAAAATCAACAATATGACTTTTCTGAAATTTTCTTTTTATCCAAAGACAAAAATGTGATGCAGAACTATTTAGGATATCAGAAAACAATTTACAAGTGGAAAGAATCTGACATACCATGTTTGGAAGACTAGAAGAATTAAAAGTATTTAACGGGTTCTGAGAAGCATTATGCTCAAACCATCTGAGAAGGAAATTAAGTTCATGTAAAACTAAAATCTGAATAATCTTTGGAATTATATATATATATCTATATACACAAGTCATTTTACCATTTCCCCCCTGACCCCTTCCCCCACCCAAAAGATGGAAATAGTCCCTCTCATCTGTTAGTGGTATGTAGCCAAATCCACGATCTTAATTTTCAGATATTCTCTAATTCTCTGGACTAAGGAAGCATCATGATTTTTTTCAGAAATGCTTAAAGGAATGAGAATCAGTCCAGTGAATGTAAGTGTAGAATCTGAAGGACTACATCCAAGTAAGTCCTATCCCTTTATGAAGAGAAATAGGCATTTGCAGGGCATGAATCATCTGTTTCTAAAATAGGTCAAAAGAGTTGTGCCTTCAAATGCCTATTTTTCTTTGACTAAAAATGGAATTTCAATTGAATGACTCAAATTATTCAGACACCATAGGTGTCTAAAATGAAGTGAAAAGTATATTGCCCATAACTATTTTAATGAAATAATTCATTTGAAAAACACTTTTATATAGGTGAAGTTGCATTATCATCTCTCACTTGCCATCCAAGTAGATCCAAGTATATCAAACATTATTCTGTTGGGCTACAGCTGGAGAATATTTTAAAATTATTATTTGAAACAATAAAATTTCAAATTATTAGGTTGGTTAAATTGTTGTATTAATAATTCTCTACAGTCTATTCTGGTATGAAGGCTTTTTCCCACATTTGGCTAAACACCAAATGTAGAACTTGCGTCTCTCTCATATAGTACTCTTTCTGAAATTGTTTGAACTTTCAGAGACAGTTGACAGGTTATTCCTGTTTCTCTGCTTTTGTGGGAAACATGCTTGAGACTTTTACGCCCTCCCTCTTTTCCTCACGTAGCCGCTTTACATAGATGAATAAACAGAATCCTCAAGGACCACCTTTTCTTCTGTGGCCTAGTGGCCAGAGAGATCAGATTTATCTCAGGTAACTTAGGTCACTACTGCAATTTACTGTAGCTCAATTAGTTGTTGTAGCCTTCTTTTGCCATCAGTAGTGAGAAATAAGTGTTTTAAGGCATTATTAAATTAAATATTAAATTACCGTAGATTAATCAGTCTTGAGAAATATCTTCTCATTCATTTAAAGAAACTTAATACGCCAAACTAATTTATAAGGCAACTGTACGTTTCTCACCAAAAATGACCCAAGGAGCAAACTTCTGAGCAGGAATTAGTGCTATCTAGGTTCTTGCCTCTGTATTCCAGTCGGGTGTCTCTTGTCAGAGAGGCAGAACAGGTACAGAACTGAATCGGAGCTGGGCAATATCAATTAGTCTTGGGGGCCAGGGCTTGTTTTCTTACTTTGGCCTACACAGAAACGTTTACTTAGCAGATTGTGTGCATTTACTCAAAAAAATCCCACCTATGGTCTTTCCTTGTATTTATAGTATCCTTGCCAACAAGACAATGTCAAAATTGCTTAGTTTCCCAGAGCAAAAACAAACAAACAAAAAATCAATTCACTATGTCCAGCCTGTTGAAAAATTTTTCTGGTGTGATATCCTTAATTCATACAATAGAACTGGCACTACTACTACCCTACATGAAGCCTATCTGAAAACATGGCATCTATAAGAAACAAATTTTTCTTCATCTCAGTGATTGCAAGCATGGGGAAAACCAGAAAGAAATGCAAGACTGAAGTAAAACAGAAGACCTTATGTGTCATGGAACGGTTGTATGTGTGATGTGTGATTAGGAAATAACTATTTGTTAGGGTATAAATAAATTCACAGTTGCCAAGTTTTGGCTGCTCCTGGCATGACATTTTCCCCTCTCTTTTATATGCCAGTTCATATAGAGCTGTGATTAAGTAATAAAATGCACAGCATCTTCAAACAAACAGCTTGAGGACAAGTGTGGCATCCAGTGAAAATTTAAACTTTGGTGGCTATGCAGTTGTTAGAAATGTTAGAGAATCACACCTTAGTACATTACATTACTGTAGATAGTAATCTTAAATTTGTTTTTCTCTTTATGTGCCATCCAACTCTAGTGATGTATGCCAATTTCTTAATTTAACGTTTTTACAGTACTTCTCTGGTGCTGACTGATTCTGTTTAGTTAGATGCATCTTAAAAGCACAGTAAGATGATATTTTGTGCCCTTTTCTCTTACATTTATGGCAAAGTTATAATGTTAGTAATTAACTGTTTTTCCACAGTTTAGTGTTTTTTCCCTTTTGCTGTAAAACAGAGCTGCAAAATTTGATAATCCCTCTGAGAAAGGTATTTTTTGTCTTCCATTAGAATACTTCAGATTTGACTTGATTAGGATACCACTTCTTGGTGAATCCATTATGTTTTTTTTTTTAAAGTAATTTGAAAAAGTACCTATGTACATTTTCAATTTTCTTGCAGAAATGTTCACACTCCTGTGTATCCAAAATAGGAGTGAAAAATACAATGGTAAATTTTCATTCCATTCTCTTCTAGGCAAATTCAAACTGCTTGTAAAGGAACTTAAAAGAAATGCTGTGGCTTTAAAAACCATTTAAAGGATCTTTTGTAGGTCAATTGTAGTATATGGAAAGGTGGTGACAGTACAAAGAAGTGACCTTTATTTATGATCTTTAAATGCTCTTGATATTTTCAAAATAAGTTTCACAGTTTCAGTGATTTGGTGGAGGTTTTTTTTTTTTGTTGTTGTTTTATTTTTGTTTTGTCTTGCTTTGTTTGCTAGTGTTTGAAGGTTTAGACAATATAAGGTCAATAAGGGACTTGTTCTGGCTCTGTACCCCTCCATTTCTGCTGATATGAGCAGTATTGAGACTTCTGCCCTTTAGAGTAAATAGAGTTGGGTTTTTAAGAGCACAGTGTGGCATTGCACAAAAGTTTTGAGGCTGTGTTTTTCATGTTTACATGTTTAAAAAAGAATATGCTGTATACTCCCCATAAGACTCAAAGAGGGCAAAGAAAATGCCATCCAAATAAACACATGCCAAAGTATATTTACAAGATCCTTTAAAAACATGCTCTAGTTTTTTTTTATCTCTTCTTTAGATTAATTCTCTTTGTGTCTCCTTATATACACATATGAGATGTTAAAGAATAAAGGAGTGTGTAAGAAAAGGAGTTTGTTTCTGTTGTCACAGTTTGATGTCTATTCATCCACAAAGCTTTTGGGTTTATTTTGGGGGCTATTTTTTGGGTTTCTAAAAAATCATTGTACAATGAGAATATATGTGTTCGTACATATTTACTTATCTGTGTATATTTTAGTAAGGAGATTATTTTGCCTGGGCCAGCCGGAGGACACCTGCTTGTCGACATGAAAATGTCTCTGCACCAAAAATGTCTTTGCTGCCAGCATGGGGTTAGAGTATATTTCTGTGAAAATAAGCTACTTACTATATTTATATTTGCCAGGTCTCAAATGATTCAATAACAGTATCACCTTATGTAGCTTGGAACAACTATGCCATTTTGGATGAACAAAGCGCAATTGCATTAATAAAAACAGTAAAAGTGCTGTTCATTATATTTTAACAAATGAGGATTTTAAAATCCATCAGATTGTCATGTGTGAGACAATAACATGATTTACATATTAAAATGCCCCTGTGGGTGGATTACCATGGAAAAGATCATTACATAGTACGGTTGTTTTTCCCCTTCATCAAAACTGCTTTTAAAATGTCTCTTAGAGAAACAAGTGAAGTGAAAGCTGTCTTGATTATATGTCTCATTTCATCTCTCTTGTCTTTAAAAATCAGAGAAGTTGAAAGCACAATTAAAAAGAAAAAAAAGAAACCTTAAGAAATAGGAGTAAAAATCCTTGACAAACCGAAAACAGTTATGAAAAGAGGAGGGAAAAGGTGGAGCAGAGGAAGGGAGGAATGTATTCTGAGTTTATCAATACCTGACTTGAATTTGCACAAGTAGAATAGGCCTAAAAAAAATGGTGTCAAAACCCAAACTGATTGTTCCAAAATCAGCTACTGTCATGTGTACAAGGTCAACAAACAAGAACCTATTTATTCTACAAAAAAATCAATTCTATGAATGCATTTTTCTTCTCCACTTATCAATTAACAGTACAGGAACAATAAAATCATGTGAGTAGACAAAAGAGGACTAAAGTATGTAGGCTGTATCCCTACAATATAGCATGTATAAGACTTTGATTGAAATATGTTTTTGGTGTAGCAATCAGTCATGTGTCTCAGATTTTGTACTCTCATAATTCCAGAATGAATGCTTTTGCCTGACAGATACATGTAGATCTTGTAGTCAGAATTTTTGTCTGTAAAACATATCCACATATATGGATCCTAAGTTACTTCATAGACTTATTTAGTGGCAAAACTGCACACGCTGGTGATTTTTGATTGTCAGTATGGCTGCAACATTTTCTTTTTTTGGTGTGGGGTTTTTTGCATGCTTTTTTAGTTTGTCTGGGTTTTTTTCCTTTCAAGGAACAGACTGCAGTGCCTTTTCTGTGATTTACATCCTCTGATGAAGCAACGCAATGATGCTTTGTAGAATGAAGCTTGAAAAGTTTTCTAAACTGTAGCCTGTGGGGTGCCTATGACTTGCAGAAAAGTCTTGCTTTTTCTGTATAGATTGCTGTTAATGACATAATCCAGCCCTCTTGTTTTTCTTTCCTTCTTATAAATCATTTTTTCCTTCATATAAATCAAAAAAACCCAAAAACATCAGATTTGAAATATCCATTTCCTAACATTATGGTCTGGTGGAAATGATGGCCACTGTGTCTAATCATTAGTTAGTTAGTAGTCAATATGAACAGAGGGTGGTCCATGAGACAGATTCAATGTTTAAAAACATTCCAAAAAGAAGTTTCTGGAAACCTTATCTTTTAAAAATTAAATTGAAGCTGACAAAATGTCTCTGCGCTGGCTGTCACAAATTCCTAAAGCCTCTAGCTGCTGATATAGAGATTTTTTTGAGATTGTATATTCTTGAGGCAAGTTTAATGAAAACATTCTGGTTTTGTATAATCAATCTTTTTGTCTGTGTGTTTGCTCTGATCCAAAACCTATTAAAGTCAATTAGAGTGACTGTGTAAATGAAATGATGCAATGATAATGTAGAAGTCGTTGTGCTGTGACTTGCATTAAGCTGTAAGCCAACTTCTTGTAACTCAGCTATTTCCATAAACCTCAGCAGATTTGGACTGACCGAGTGATCATTCAGTTAATGAAAATGTCATACTCTATCTGTTGATAAACCTCTCTGTGAAATAGTTTCTAATAGTACAGAGGATTTTCCATGTCTTTTCCTCTAAAATTCCTTTTGTTTGTTGATTGTTAGTGGTCTATATCAAGTTGCACTGATATTCTTTGACTTGTTATCAAATGAAAATTATACTTAACATTAAAAATTATTGTTAATATCACATTGATGACATAAGAAATGAATAAATCTTCATTATAAGGCTTTGGCTTAGTACATATAAACTCTGTATAGTACATGCTTTGGAAAAAATGGGTGTTTTTTGACTCCCATTTTATAGAAAATTATATTTAATTTAAATTGGCAGTTCCTATGCTTTTTTTTTGTTTGTTTTGGGGGTTTTTTGTTGTTTTTTTTTTTGTTTCTTGATTTTTTTTAATTTGTTTTGAAATCTGACATTTCCTCTTAGGAGAAAACATGATATATACGTGGATGGAGAAAGAAAAAATAAGAAGATAAGAAGAAAGTTGATTATGAATATGGATGGCAATTAATTTGCTAAAAGGCTGCAAGGATGTGTGATAAGATCATTGCTACCATCACAGGATCTCTAGGCTTTTAAAAATATTTGATTTTTGTTTGTTTTTTTTTTTTTTCCTAGTGTGGTACAGTCAAATGTTCTTCAATTGGTTCAGCATTGATTTTAACATGAAATCAAAGGAGGAGGTAGAAGAGTAAAAGGCAAAACTGGAACACAGATTGATAGAGATATAGAAAAAGGGCGTAGTAGAAAGAAAGCTGTTTCCATTTGTTTTTAGGGAACATACTGAAAGAAATTCTGTTATTTGGTTTCCCCTCTTAGTTTATACTATAACTATTCTTTAGTGACTAAGAAAGGAGCAAAAACCAAAAAGCAAAAGCCAGCATTGTTATCTTGAGGTGCTAACGAGGACTGAAGTTCCCCTCAAAGGTAAGAATGGGAAATAAGATGCCAAATGAATTAAGAAATGCTCTTTAAAAATAGATGCACAACTTTTTTCTCAGAACTATCCATCAGATCAATAATGCAATAGCGTAAGAGTTGTGTAAATGCAAACACACCCATTCCACTGTAATAGCATTGTGGTCTTGGTGCTCCAGCAGTCCTGTAAACTTGCCTGGACACCTGGACATGTGTCCATATAGTTAACAGTGCTAATCCAATCATCATTATTTTTATTTGTTTCACCCAAATTTTCTAGGTCTTCTTTCAATTACAGTTTTATTCTTGTCTTGTAATATTCTAAAATGGGTATTAATGTCACAATTGTGGGGTTTTTTTGGTTTTTTTTTTGTTTTTTTGGTTTTTTTGCATGCAGAAGGGCTTTAATTGACTCCCACAAAAGTAAAGTTAACACCAAGCTTCATATACTCAGAAATTGAAAATCATTATATTTTTAAATTTTTCTGTGATCTTCAGCCTCACTACAATTCATTTCAACCTGCTTAGGACTTCTAACTCAATGTTCTTCAGACACAAAGAACAAAAGTCTTGAAAGCAGTCGTTGCTCATGTCACATCAGATAAGGAAAAGTTAAATATTTGATCTGAGCTAGATACCACCCTGTAGAGCCAACACACTTGATCTCCAAATTGTCTTCTCCCATTCCAAAAAGTTTAGGCCAGTTGCTCTGAATGCCATTTTTACTGGGGAGTTTAATCTCTTTAACAAGGAAAATTTCTCTTCTTTAGCTCTGAAATAAACTTAAGTTACGTGTGTGCGTCTTAGATAGTTACATCTAAATGAGGAATCTCACTGCTCAGGAAGAATTTGACTCTGAGGATATATCTACCTTAAAGCATCAATATCGCCCTGAATAAGATTCCTCATAATTTTCCAGTCAGGTGCTTTTCTCTCAATGTTACAACTGCCACAGGAAAAAATTTCCTCAGATTTATCAACCAGAATGCTAAGGAGCACCTTGCAGCACCTTAGAGTCCTATTTCTTGTCAATGGAAAGCTTCAGTCTCTTTAGAATATTTTTGGAAGTTACATCCAAGAGATTCTAAGGTACCATTGAAAGTACCACCAAAAATATTAGAACAAGACAGTAAGCTGTATATTTCTTTCACGAATAATCTTGATATCCCACTGGGAAAGATAGAGTGCTGCTAGTAGAACTTCTGTCTTTATTATGGCAGACCATCTTCTGCTTGTCTAGTGCTCCTGGTATGCTTATGCTAAGGGTGTCACTCATTCATTCCTTTATAAACATCCTGTCTGAGCATGAAAGACTAGGGCTACAGTACATATTCTATATTATTTAAATTTATCTTTATAATCTTACTTACATTTTCCTGTTATCAAGAAAATAACATGAAAATGAGGACACAAGCAAAATATGCCAAAGCTTCAAAATTTGAGTCAGGACATTTTCTGGCAATGTAGCAAATTTGGACTAATTATTGTACAGTGCCAAAGGCATTCTTGTCAAAAGCATGATGAAATTCTTTCCTCCCACGTTCCCATTAATTTACTTTTACCTCTGTGTAGTTTCTGCTAATGTCACTGTGACTCTTTTAAAAGAATTAAAAAAAAAAAAAGAAGCAAACCTGACCCACACCACCTCAGGAGAGATTCTTGAAGTTTTTCTGCAAAACTCTTCAAAATTTCCAGTGTATGCATAGAATATGTGGTTGGAACTGTAACATCTATTGCCTTCACTGAGATAGGATTCATTTTTGTGGACAGAGTTAGATATATTCCCATCTTCTTCATATCTCTTCCTTTAGGAGCACTGGGGGTCCTGGGAGAGCAACGAAAGGATCTTCCATACATCTAACAATTCTGATTGGTTTTTATCTATGTGGGATACTCCAAGAACCATAGAATATCAGGTTAAAAGTCAGGCTAAGGATCATTGGTCCAAGCCTTTTGGCAAAAGCATGATCCAAACAAGATGACTCAATACCCTGTCCAGCTGAATTTTAAAAGTGTCCAGTGTTGGAGAATACACCACTTCCATTGAGAGTTAATTCCAATAGCTGATTGTTCTTATTGAGAAAAATTTTCCTCCTATGTTCTGTTGGAATCTCCCCAGGAGGAGCTTGTACTCATTACACCTCACATTTTCCACATGACTCCTTGTAAAAAGAGACTCACCATCTTAAGATATTTTGTTTTTCTGCTTGTTCTCATCTTGAGAAGCAGTTAAGGAACATTTGTTACTGTTTTGATTGTCCTGGTTTGTTCCCCAGTTATTTGCAGTGCAGTTGCCAGTTTGGACCCCTCCCTGGGGTCTGTTTAAAGCCCACCCCACCAAGATGGCCAGCCTTGCTACCACAGGCTCCCTTGCCATCCATCATAAGATAGGTAAAAATACAACACAATTGATTCTGCTTTTTGGCACGGAAACTAAGTTTAATTTTCCCCTATATAATATTTATCATTTATAGAAGAAAATATAATGATTAAGATTGCATGCTCAAACACAGAAGAAAGAAGCAGGAAAAAAAAAAAAAATATGTACCTAAAAAATTCTCTGAGTTCATATATTTTTAAGCATCACAATTAGTAATAAAATAAAGATTTTCATTTTACTTGTCTACTAATCAACTATCAGAAGAAACTCCCAAAAGCTTTTGTGTTGACATTCAAAGACTTCGTGGGCTGCCAAAGCTGCACATACTTCTATAGAAGACAGGAATTATATGCCTTACAAGCCAAGATTTTGCTGGTGCCAACTGGGGCAAGCTGTACAGTTGCTGTGTGAGATATCTGTAATAAAATTTTACTCACCTAGGGGGACAGCTGAACCACAGGTTTCCGTCCTTCTTCTGTTGCTATTGCTGTGTGTGTGATCTCTAGTGCATCATTTTTTCTGTTGACATAAACATAGCTTACCAAAGAAGTATCTTCAGTAAATATTTTAGAGCAGGCTAATACAGTTTCTATCTCAGTGTTTCTTTAGAATTGAATTCCAGGCTTCTGAGTGACATCAAAGAAAACAAACCCATTTTGTTTCAGTGAATGAAATAAATGAAATACACTAATTCATATGAAACTCAAATAGTGGCAACTGAGGTTTCCTCACACCCCACACTCTCCTCAATTTTATTTTGAGGGAAGACTTCACAGCAGCAATTTTAGATGCACAGCTGAAGCACAAGGGTAATTTAATTGGACTGTTGAAATAAAACAACACTGACACATACTTGGGTGAAAAAGCATAGAGGGAGTTTGTAACCATACTGAGGCCATCTCACTTAAAATCTAGAATTCCTCTGCCAGCAAACAAGCAAACAAAAGTTTTTTATTTGCTGCATAGTACTTAAAATCAAAGCTTTTCTTAGATTTTATGGATCGAACTTCTTACATTTTTGGAAGCCAGATTTAATTTACCAAAATGGCCTCTGAACTGTAAAATGATGGAAGATAGGATGTAATTTGAGACAGCTAAATAACTTGCACAATTTCTCAGCTTTCCAAGAAAATTTACACAGCCATGTATCTCAAATTATTTTCTAAAGACAGATAGAATGATAATTAATTACATGTATCACCACACTTTTCACAAAGAAAGATTAAAAATATATGTCATAAAATGAACATATAAAATAGCCTGACAAAGGGCAGATGCATAGTCACAACTGCATTATAAATTCAGTAAATGCTAAACACTGAACACTGCTACAAAAAATACATAATGGAGAGTAGAGAAGACTGCATCTAATTGAAAAACTGCAGCAAGGAATCTGGCTGGTCTTTAATTACTCACGCTGAAATTTCTTGCTCTACTGTACCCAGGTTCTGATCCAGCCCTCACCGAAGCAATATGTGAGTATATCCCAGAAGATCATTAATTGATGTGACTAGCATTTGTCACATCTTAGTCTCACTCCCTTCTTTCAAGTGGGAATTTATCTGAAGTTTTTTGACCTAGGAAGATGCATATACTTGTATAATTCATGCCTGAGATGCCATGGATATTTGTGATTGAAAATAGGATCAAGTGAACTCTTACTGGATTTGAAATGGCAGCCACTGAAATTCATGTAATGATCACAGTATCTGGGAATTTCTTCTGTGCTTTGAGAGGGGACCACAGACAGCTTTATACAAACGTGCTATGTTCCAGACTAGAGCTGCTGTTTTGCTTGCTGGTTGGTTTGGCTTTGTGTTTGTTTTGTGTGTGTGTGTTGTTTTCAAGTACTGTTTCCTTATTTACTGTAGCATAGGAGTTTCACTGTGCAATAATGCACTAAGATTCATTGGTATTTACCTCAGAGGAATATATGAACTATGGATAATCACAGCGGTTAGCAGAATTCAGCAATGCTAGCAATTGTCAGTATAACAGAATAATAATAAGAAAGAGAATAGAATGACTGTATATTCTATTTGTTTTTTATTTTTAGGTTCATGTTGCAATGTCCTTTATGGATCTAAGAGTTTTTGAAGAGACTTTCATATTTAACTATATTTACTTACACTGTTTTCAAGGGTAACTAAAAAACCCCAATTTATTCCCATAGAGCAGTTAATTTTAAGAATTTCCTTATTACCAACAGAATATTTTATTTTTTTACTTCGTCTTTAGTTTGTAGTTGGATATTTGTGACTGTGAGGAATCTATCAAGAAAAGTGAAACTAATTATTACCTTTTCTCCCATAACATGGTAATTTGAGAAGCTGGTGATAAAGCACTGAAAAGAAAATGAGAAATTGAAGAGTGCTGCTGGAGGATACAAAGAGATATCAGGCAGATCTGGAAAGAAAGCCTTGAAAAATAGATTTTATGAGATAACTGTAGTAACATGAGAAGGAAAAGATCTCATTAATCTCTCATGTTTTTCTCTCTTTACAGATTGAGCACTAAAACAGAAATAATGCAGCTGTTTTGAGATCAGCAGTTTTGGTGCAAATAGAAGTCTGAGGAAACACTTCAGTGAGCACCAGAGTGTTATAGGGATAAGGATGCAGATTCTCCCTTAGCTCAGCCTTTCAAACCATTCCAGCCTACTGTGATTGTTCTTGAAAGGATAAGAGAGGCAGGGCTCCCAGACCCATAAATCATTTAGGAAAGTCTGTTATATTAAATTTAAAAAGGAGGAAAAAAACCCCCAAACCCTCTGTTGCAGTAATTCTGCTCTGTTGTTGATTTATTGTATTCTAGCTTTAGGATGAGCCTTGCATGCTGTTTTGAATTTGACCATTTGATGTAATGTAGGGAGGATTTTCCTTTGCATTAAAAAAAAACAATACAAAAATTATAAAATTTTCATTACTTTTAAATCTAATAGAGATTAGATTAGTAGTGGTAAACCTAAAAGATACAATTATTTTCAGATCACATTTGGAATTTCCAAACTGATTGAGAATTTTGCCTTTAATAGCAGTTTCAAAGGTCAAGGAGAAACTAAGGGTGGATATATACATCCTGATGATATTGCCTAAATTGTGGCTCTCTGTTTGATTGTTGTCTTGTAAAGTGGATTGAGATGTCCTTCAGAATGAGTTCCCCCTCTTTTCTGCACTTGCTCTGCACTTCCTCTGCACCCTACCTTGGGAGTCACCCAGTTTTTAAGATTCTCAAGATAAAAGCTAATCAAAACCATCTTATCCTTCTCCACTAATTCAGTATCTGCACTGTCTGTTTCTTACCTCAAAGACATGTAACACTTTGGTCATAGAAATTATCACTGCCTGCTCTGCTCTGAACTGTAGTACCATGAAGCTGTTGAAAGCCAAAGGTGCATGTTTTTAGCATGTTTAGAGGATGCCTGGTTACAATGGCACAGCCTGAACCTGCTCTAGAAGGCCAGGAGAGAGATGTGATGTGCTCCTTGCATTAGCTCTTCTGTCTCAGTATTGCTACTCTCAGCACATCTGCAGCTGCAATACATCTAGCACATTGATTTTGAACTGGAAGGCTTCAATAGTCCTTCCTACTTGCATTTTAGCAGACTGTGTCCAGGGTTCTCAAATGAAGACTCTGAATTTGTGGTAGTGCAATTTCAAGAGTCTGGGTCCTTTTATCGTGCAGGTCAGCTCACACTTTGTTTAAGTGAGAGACAAGTCAGTATATTTTTTCTTTAATGTTCCCCAAAGTTGTGTTACAGTGGTTTCTAAGTGAGGAGGCTCATCTACAGGCTGTAACTGTGAACTGGTTTTGGCTTGATCTGTGAAATACAGTATGGACCTAGATAAGATAAAGAGTAAGATCCTTTCTGGATGTGAATTGTAAAGCCAGTGTTGTCTCCTGGAAGGAGAGCAAGAAAAAGGATAATGATGTGCAGAAAATGAGTGAAGAAAAAAGGAGCAAATGAAATTGTGTGAGACATAAACAATGGAAATGAGTTCTAAGAATTCTCAGAATTTGATAAAGACTTTCACCAAGAAATGTAAACTTTCTCCAACAACCAGAACATACAAATCCTTAAAATGAAGTTATTTCACTGAAAAATGGGCCTTATCTGTTGCTTCCTAGAGAAATATTTTTAAAAAATCAACCTTATATCAACTAAAAAAACAGTGACCTGAATCAGGCTTTGAGACTGAGCAGAGAACTGTATTCAGCCTGTGGCAGCACTACTGTATCAAATTTAATTCAGAGCATTTAATGTACAATTTGCTTTCTTGCCCACTATTTTTTCTATAGACATTTGAATGAATACAAGGTATGTCCTTCATTTCAATCTGAGAGACACAAGAGACAGTTGCTTCAATGCTCCTCTCTTTTAAGAAGAACAACTGTATCATGCAGCTTCTCATCTCGTAAGTATATAGTCATTCTTAAATGGTGTTATCACACCCATCCTCTCCTTTCCCCTTTATATTGATCTTTAGAATAGACAGAATATTTTAACCTTTGGAATTTATCACAATGGCTTTTCTTGCCTTATCAATTCTAGTGGGTTGAGCTCTCTGTATCTACATTGAGATCTTTACTATCTTCTTGCTTTTCTCACATTTCAAGAAGTCTGTCTTGTTGCAAAACTCTCGTTAGAGTAAATGTAACTCTTGTTAGAGTAAATACGTAAATGTTTTTGGGTTTCTAATCTGAAAAAGAAATGGCTACACTCTCTGGGAATTAAAATTAGGTCTCCAAAGGAAATAACTCTCCTTCAGAAAATCCAGATGTCTAGAAAAAGATTATTATCTCTGACACGATCTTATCCCTACAATGTCATTTACTGTTTTTCTTCTCTCTTTGGATTTGATCATATTTCTGCCAGAACATTTATTTTTATTTAAATGCAATGACACAAACATTGCTAATCTGGTTTCCCTTCATTCGTTTGTGTACTCGCTGTCAACAATGGTTTTATCAGCCATCAAAATCTAATTGAAATGGCAGTGCTGCATGTAGTCATCCAATAATTACGAAATAAATAGACGGAACTTTCAAATGCATTTGAAAAAAAAGCCCCTAATGTGACATAAACAGAATAAGGTAATTAAAGAGCTGCCTCTATGATTTTTAATTCTTTTAAAATGCATATTTATCTGAAGACATAATTTCTAAGCTCCAGAGGTAGATTACTATACCTTGTTTCTCTATTGCAAAAATAAGACTGACTAGATGGAGTTAATTTGGAAAATTGTTCTAGTAAACAGCACAAAAAACCACTTCATCATCGTACCACCAAACCATGCTTTGCTTTCTCTTCAGAGAACTCCTGCAGTAATACACACATGACAGTTAATAATAGATTATAAAAAGCAGTGCCCTTTATCATCTGAACACCAAATCTTTAGAGGCTTGCAAACAGAACAGTCTGTTCAGTGATTGTAGAAATGTGACGTCAAAGGCCTGCTTCTTATTTGAAATGTCTTCATGTTACTCTAGATACTCCAAGCCCTATCTTAGAAAAAATCAGAGTTGTGCATTATAGTGCACAGACAACAGCTTTTTGCCTTAATGGAAGCCATAGAGCAGTATCATATTTAAACTTTTGGAAGAAAGAGTAACAGAGCTCTCAAAATAAGCCCTGCTCATGAATGTATATATATNATATAGTCCTATGATGTGTTGGCATAGCAACTATTTCTTAGAACTCTGTTACTGCCTAAGTAAACAGCTAAAGCACCGAGACTGTCTCTGCTAAGCCGTGCCCGTCTGTAGTACCAGCATGTGCTGTATATGAACATTTTCTTCCGAAGACGGGGATATTCTAGTGCTGCTCATTTATGCTGTCATTGTTTTCAGTGTTTTTATCAAAAATCCTAATTTTCTTACTGATTCCATGATGTAATTTATCTAAAGATTTTTCTTTTTTTTCAGTTCAGGACATAGTTTGGCATAAGTAGTCTCAGTCTTGACACTATTTTATGCCCTTAATTTATATAATTTATTGGCATATTTTTCTGAATGTCAACAAAAGCTAAATGTGAACATAAATTAGTCATGGCAATCACGTAAATGAGCAGCATACCAGATTGTACATATCATGAAAGGCTATTCCTAATTCAGTCTTTTTATTTATTGTGTCACCCTAACATATTTTTTAAATCCTAATCACATAAGCCAGTAGCCTTTCTTAACTGCAAAACATACATTTAAATGTATATAATTTGATCTTGAAATAAGTTATACACACAATAAAACCTGAAATTGAAATAAATTGTGATCCTTTAAATAGTGATTCATTTACTAATAGTTTGTAATGAGTTTACAAAATGATTCTTTAAAATGGTTAATCATTTATAATGAACTCTAACTGAATCATATGTGTCTTATAATCATTTCAAACACCTATCAACATGGTTATAATTATCTGCAGCAGATGGTACTAATGTCCATTATATACTGGTAAACTATTAATAAATACTGTATAGATGGCAATAATCTGCTCATTAGAAGTTATTATTGATAGATACAAGCTCCCTACTATTCTGTTCGAATCTTTAAAAAATGACTAACCATTCTAGTTAATAAACCTTTGCAAACCATTTATCCATTTCTAATGAACGAAAGAATGTTTCAATTAGTGTATTCTAAGTGTCTGATTCTCAGCATGGAATGTTAGATTCTCTTTGATGTGGTTTCCTTGAACATTTTTCTCCACACCTGTCTCCCTAGGGAGCTTGACAAGTCATGCCATCAAGACTCAATGACACACTCTTCTCTCCCTGTGCTTTAATTTTTCTTTCCTCTTAAGAGTGCTCTTTCTGGTGCTTATGAAGGTATAATTCATGGGGGAAAGCCCTCCTATCCCACCTGAGAACATTTGGGTGCAGAGGATGGTAGGCAAAATTGTTTTGCTCCTTCTCTGATGTATTTAGATATTATACAAGACGCAATGCCTGCTAAAATACATCACTACAGCATTGAGAGTATTGTACAGTATAATTGTATAATATTTTTTGGGGGTGGGATTTGTCTCACATGACATTAGTCCTTTCAAGTCTCTTTCAGTAAAATGCCTCTACAGTCAATGGGGAGAAATAAGTGCCTCTGAATAGGCACATGAGATCTTAAGAAAGGTGTCTTAGTAGGTTTGATGAGTCAGCCTCTGGAATGGTGTAGTCCTCAAGCTTCTGCTGACTAAGGAAAGAAATTGGCAACGTGCTTTGGCTGTACACCAAATTCTAGATAATTGAAATTAAGTGACATGAATATACCACTAGTGTGTGCTTCAGCTAAAGGTTAAAAATCCTAAATTATGTGTAAAGTATCTATGCACCTATATGCGCACCAGGTACCTAAACTTCTACTATAGTTGGTAGTGGCCTGTCAGCACAGTAGTCTGGAGACTGAAGAATAGCCACCCTCTGTAAAACAGGCAGATCTATTCCTTCAGATGAACAGTCTTAAGGACTTGGCTGCATCAGTTCTATTTCCAGTGATTGTAATAGGATTTCTACATTACATGAAGTTGCCTACATTTTCAAACAACAGAACTGGAAGGATATCCATTTTATCACTCGTGTCCAAATGGCACGTTTCAATGAAGAAATAATCAGTGCTGACTTGCAAACAAAATGCCACGTTGTACTTATGGCTGTGTCTGTTCCAAAGCCTGCTGAGATGCTCTGTGACTTCATTGGCTTTTGTCAAATACCATTATTAGAATAAAAATCTTTAACAAGCATAGTGTCCTGTAGGCTAGCTTCTGTTTCACCACAAGCATGACAAAGCTATTTCTGAGATCTCAGATGTTTTGGCTTCTGAGTGCAGCACTACTGCAGAGCATGCAGTGTCACTGCATCATGGAGGAGAGGGAAGCTATTCCTGTAGGACTTCACTGTGTACCTGAGGGAATTTATTTTTACTGACCTTGGGTTTATGATTCAGTTGACTTTATATATGATGCTGTGTTGGATTCTCAGCTCATCTGGGCAGTTCCTGCATTCTTGGGAAGCAGAGAAGGCTTCTCCCACAGTGTTTGGCTGTCCTGAAAGAGTGTGACAGAATGATAGATGCAAGCACTTGTAAGTCTATGTCCCGTATCAATTGTTCTTGGATATGTTGTAGCCTCTACCTTGAAACTGCACATAGCAGACTTAACTGATGCTTCTGTCTCTCTGCACTTTCTGCATTAATTTCAGGCTAGAGATTTCACATTCCTGTTAAGTTACTGTAGCTGTGCACTGCAAGGCTGCTTTGGATAAGAAATCAGCAATGTATTTGTCATTCTCTTTCATGTTTACACTTAGCAGTTTCAGCAGCATACTCTAAAGGCTTTCTCTGACTGACAGTGTTTTTTAAAAAACACTCCCTAGTGATTTGTGGGCACTTCCTACTGGAATATTTTCTTTATCTTTGACTATATTGTTTAAATTTTTTTCATGCAAACACTGCTACAAGAAATTCCTTTTCTATTTTGACTTTTTTGGATTTGGGTGATGCTAGTAATACTGGGCTTGACAACTCTCTTCTGTAAGAGTACTGCCCTGTGTCCAATCTCACTAGCATCACAGTGACAACAGTTTCTTTGCTCACATCCATGTCTTGATATATTTAATGTGTATGTTTCATTGAACAGTTTGTGATATGACATCTTCTTTCAGCAATAGCTTCAAAGATTTGCACACACAGGTTGTTTTCCTATCCCCATAAATGCATTTTGTAATTACCAGTAGTCTTTGAGTAATTAATATCTCAGGTATAGACATTTCTCACTCTGTATTTACTTTTTTAGATTTGAGGTGTTGGGGAAAAAAGTGTTCTATGTGACCTATACTGCAGTGAGTATGGCTCACCATGAAGTCATCTTGTACTCATGCAGTTTTTTACTTGATTTCCCTGATTCTTGTATTGTGCATAAGAACTTAAAATCGGGGTCTGCTATACCCTCTACAACAGTGTGCCTGTCCAATATCAGCTATGATGTAGTTGGATCAATTTTAATTCCAGGGAACATCAGCAGAATGTGGTGTAGTAGACACTTTTGTTACTCAGGAATACTTGCCAAAATCTGTCTTTTGAATTTTGGAATTTGGCACCAGGTCTTTTTCCTGTAATTTTTAATTTTTGCTTTTGCCTAGGCAATATTTCATGACTCTAGACATTTGGCAGTGAGCACATTTTATGTTTTATTCAAATAGCTTGAGTCTATTCAAATGTGGGTTTTGCCTGACATTTCAGTATCTACCATATTACATAGCCAATATGTATTCTCTGACTTTGACAAAGATGTCTTTATCTATCCCATCCTTATTGGCCTCTCTCCTTTGTATGCTCTTTTTCTTCTAATGCACTCGATATTTTGAAAGAAAGGTGCTGCTCCAGCAACCCTGCTCTAGCTATCTTCATATGTAGCGTAGAAGAAGCCATTTCAAATTTTCTAAAACATGCTAACCTTTGGCAGACAAGTATCACTTTGGGTTTGCCTACTCTGTCTGTTTGGTGTTTCTATGTTTTAAAATTTTGATTACAGTGAATCACTGCTCTCAGCCTGAACTCTTCTAAATTTTTAAATTAACTCCTTTTATCTGAAAGCATTGTTCCTGTGTTAAATAAGACACTTAAAAAAACAACCAATTTCTTTTATTTTGTGTTTGCAGTTGTAATTGCAAACATCAATCATCATATGATTTTAAAATAGGTTAGGCTGACTGCAGGCTCTGTTGTTCATGTAATGCTATGGAAATCTTCCCTTAGTGACCTTGCTAACTGCCCTTAAGTCGACCATATTTTCTATGATCTTGTCTAAGCAGTTAATGATAGTCCACACTATGTAAATAATTTATTTTTGCTAATTTCCACTTCACTACTGTGATATATATGCAAAAAAAAAAAAAATCCTTTGTATCAATACTTACTTTTTTGACTTAGCAGACTGATTTCTCTTCACTGTAATAGTTCTGTATGTCTCCATATGCAAAGCTTTTCCACCACTGAGCTCCCAAGTCTTGCTTGCATCCTTTGCTCTGCACTTTGTTGCGCTTAGCCTTTTGGATGACATGTACCTGCTGCTTTCTGTAGAGCTTCTTTGGCATGTCTGAGCATTTACATTTCAGCTGCTCTATCTTTCATCTCTATTACTGGTTTATCACAGGTTATCTTCTTGTGTTCAGCTGATCCCACTGGCATCCACCCAGTCGTTCACTCACTCCTGTCCTCAGTAGAATGGGTAAGAAACAAAGGACAAATGTGAGAAAAAATTGTGGGTCAAGAAAGACAGTTTTATAAGTGAAGGGAAAAACACTGAGTGAAACATGAGGTGATGCAAAGGCAATCATTCACTGCCTCCCACCAGGAATTTGATGCCCAGTTAGTCTCTTAGCAATAGCTGCACTGGAAAAACTCCCTCCCTCAGTTTTATTGTTGGACATGACTTTGTATGGTTTGTGATATGTTCTTGGTCAGTTTGGGTCAGCTCTGTGCCCTTCCAGCTTCTTGTCCACACTTCAGCTCACCTGCTGTGTAGGTCAGATGGAGAAGTAGTGAAGATTTTGACAATGTGCAAGCACTTTTCAGCAACAGATGAAACATTACTATTCTATCAACACTGCTTTTGCCACAAATCAAAACCACAGAACTGTATGGGCCATTGTGAAGAAAATTAATTGCATCCCAACCAGACAAAGGACATTCCTAAAATTTCTGAGTCACACATCAGCCATCCTGTGAAATTTAACAAAACATTTTATTGGTCTTCATTTTAAATTATTGAGAAAACTCATGCAAAAACTCAATTTTATGTATACATAAGCCTTTTCAGAGGATTTGTTTTTATTATCTAGGATTTTCTCTGAGATATAGAAATTCCATTAAAGCTTGGACCTTGCATTACAACTTATGGAACATCATTATGGGCTTTTCTACATTGAGGAATATAATAGTGCTTCTCACACTCAGACCTTGATCAACTGTCTTCTGCACTGTCATTCTAACTTTGGAATAACATTTTCTCCGCCTCTTCTTCACGTCCTTGTTCTTGCATAAAAGTAATCTGAATTTGAAGGAGGAGCATAGTATACTTCAGTTTTGTCTTCCAGCTTGAGCAGTCAAAGGAAAGGACAAAAGAAGCATAGACTTGGCCTCTAATCTTGAAACATTTTTTAGTTTGCATCCTTTTAAAATTGATTACCTTCCAGTTTTTCCTGTATGGGCTAAAGATTGCTTACTTAGGGAACATTCTCATGCTTATCTCCTTATGGGCATGAATTGTAACCTTTTTTTTCCTAGTTCCTTTTAAATTTTTTCCTTTTCTTTTCCTGATTCTTTTTGTTTCTGATTTTACATTTCTATTGGAATTCATTTCTCATACAAAGTGATCAAAGAGGGGAGAGAGAGACAAACAGGAGCGTGAGAGAAAAGAGAGGAGAGGAGCAGAGCAGAAAGCCAACAGTGCCTCCAGATCTTATTTTTTTCCTTTATTCCAGCTGTTGTTTACTACCAATATCCTCCTGGAGAAAGAATGCTGTAAAGTCCTACTGATCACAGTGTAGGACCATCCTGTCAGGACACTATTTATCTTGGTAAAAAGAAATATGAATCCAAGATCTGAATTCAGCTGTAGCAATAATATAAACATCTGGATCAGCTGGGATATGTATTTAGTGATGATGGTGATGATGATGATGATAGCAGCAATAATAATAGTAAATAATAATAATAGTAATAACTGTAAAAATTTAAGATCTACTATTGGTTTCTGATCTTGCAGTTCACAGTCCCTGCCTATGCATTAGCAGTAATTTATCTTACTGTCTTGCAGAAACACTGAAAGTTTTCATTAGTGTTTGTAAATAGGATTAATATGCTCATCAGAAGTGTGTACAGAAGCTGTAATGAAGTAAACTATTTCTTTTAATGTAGTTTTACACCTCAGATTTTTGTGTTAAGACAAAGTTTTCTCTGTACTGGACTATATGATGAATGTTTGAATATTTTTATTGGAAAAGTAAATGCATTGGATACTGAGACCTCTCAAGCAGCTGTCTTGCATACAATATGACTTCATTATAAAAGATTTAATATTCAAATTTCTTACCTGTGCATGGTGTATGATACTGATTGTCAATTTTTTTATGATGATAGAATGCAACTGCTTTGAAGGAGGTATTTTGATGTATAATATTGATATACTGTAGATTAAAACTCCTGTCGTTTCTCCTCTATAACAACAGATTAGAATTATTATGATCTATTGTTCTCAACAATCTGAGGATTCCTTTTTTTCTGTTTAACAACATACAGAAGGAGGAAGCACAGGCAAAAGAATATGTGAAACCTGGGAAAATATAACTAAGAAATTCACATTTTAAGTTTCAAAACTATTGCTTCAGAAAGTATGTATTGATTTCACAGTCCTGGGAAACAACAGTGAGGCAGAGCTTTGGTAATGACATACCTACATATAATTTTTCTAGTGCAAGCAACAGATTTTCAGAAGTGCAAGGTAAAATTTTGCCCCATTCCTGAGGAAATCTTAGAGGAAAAAAATGCCTCCCAGATTTTATTTTTTAACAGCTTTACTACTAATCGTCTGCTATCTTGTATCTTTCAAAAGCATAAGAAATAAGTCAAGAGGGTGCTGCCGAGTGGAGTGCAAATGTTCTGTTGAATTCTTGGTGGCTGAGGTCAGACACCACTCTGTGTAGGGTTATGTGATGGGGTTACAGAATAGGAATACTGTGGGCAAGAAATAAAAGTTGTGGAGGGGAAATGCTCTAAGGGTCTTGTGTGAGATGCTGCAATGGCTTAAATGTTAGGCATCGATGCAGACTGAACATGCCTGGGGCTAGAAAGCTCAATCCAGAAAAAAAAAAAAAAAAAAAAAAAAAAGACAATGTTGAGCTTTACAATGCCTGATTTTTATGCCTCAGACCCTGGATTGCAGTCCAGGATTCTCTAAGGCATCTGCACTCTGTGCAATGTGCAGGAAGAGACAAACACCTGCAGAATTTATTTACAGTAAATAGCATAGTGTACAGGTGCTGTCTACAGGCAATCCATAGAGAAACACGGAAGAAAGGGATGTTTCTGAATGCCTTCCTCTTTCTAAAGTCCAGGCATGTAGATATTGGGGTTTTTTTGCAACTAAATCTTTAAAGCAAAGAAGAAAAAAATCTAAGCACATATTCTTATCTTTGTTCTATATGCATCATAACTTTCAGAGAAATGAGCAATTGTTTTTTGTATGGAAAAGCTACCAGTTAAAGATATAGTCTGCCAAGAGCTGTACGCTGCAAGACATGTGGTTTGGAGTTGTGTGTGTGGTTGTCTCAAGGAAAAAGATCAAGGAAACTATTGCATGGTACAGCACATGATAATGACTGGAAGAGCACACTCAAGATTTCTTTAGGGTCAATTATAAAAATAGGAAACATTTCCATATGTTGGCTTTGGAGATACCCCTTGAATGCAGCTCATGTAGTAGGTGTGTCATCCTGCAGAGCTCAGTAGTGCCAAGGAATGAGCTCAGATACTCAAAGCAGAGCTGGAAGTGACAGCTGTAATTCAGCCAGCAATCCCAGCTTCTCAGCTGAGCTAAATAGGTTTAAAATGTGCTCTGTTGATAGTTCTGCGCCCCTTCTTGCTGAGGGGGTAGACTCAGTGATGAGGGGATTCCGGGTTTTTCGTACCACACTCCATTGCTTGTTGGAGACATGCCTGAAATATCTTGGCTCGCTATTGATGGCTTCATTAGACTGGTCTGTATTTTCATACTGAGTAGAGTAAGTTGTTTGATATTTCAGGGTAAAATACAACCCATGCCCTTTTTTTTTTTTGCTATTTTTGGGATAAATGGTGCCTTGAGAGTGTCACAAATATAGGTAAAGATTGTTTCTATTTAGACAGATGTGTGCACTTCTCACCTAAATACGTGACGATGTGTAACTTGTGTGAGGTATAGGTTTGCAGGCATGAAAATATCCAGACAAATGCTCATTACATCCCCCTCAATCCATTAATGCATTGTTTAAGGTTTGACACAATTAGAAAATAAATTTTGTGGGATAAATGAAAACAGCCTTTCATTAAGGCCTCAATTGTACCCATTGTTTGGTGATAGAATAAGTAAGGTCTTTCTGTGTTAACCCTACAGAATCCAGTATAAAGCACTATCCACATTCTTTAATAATAGCTGAAATAGCAGCAACAATAGGAATAATATGTTGGGATTTATTTTGGTAGAGAGGGACCCTTTCAATTTTTTTGATCATTGTGTTATTGATCTGACTTTCTTTTTGTTTAAAACCTGACAGAGCCTTGGGGAGCAGTGTCTGCAACACTGATGGAGAGCTGCAAATACTGTTCGGGGGTCTTTTTCTTTCCTGGTATTTTTGAAAGATAGGCTCTTGATCACACTAGCAGGGATCTATTGATTTATACCTTAAGGCTCAGCTCCTGAGGACAAGTCATCCTACATTCTGTAGGCTGTATAAAAAAAATGTTATTGTATTCCCATGTGTTGATAAATTCTTTGAAGAAGGATACATATTATTAAAAGAATGTCAGTGTTAATACTTGTAAAATCTTAGCATATAGGCGAGGCATGACTTTTGTGCCACATACAGTCCCACTAATGATCCAGCAGTTATCCAATGCATATTGTTGTCCACACACTCAAACACTGTGCCAGTCTATCAGTCTCTCCTCTTTGCTTTTAAAGCTCTGAAATTCAGGGTGAAATGTTCCACACAAAAGCAGCCTCCTTATTTTAGTACTGGGAGGGGACTTGGAAAGAGTCTTTCATTAGCTCACTCATACTCAAGCTGTTGACCAATGGCTATTAATATTCCTTCCGTGATGAAACAGTCAGTATTCTGCTAATATTTTTTTGTGAAATACTGGAATACCTTACCTGGAAACATTAGCTGCTGAGTGTTAGTGCTGAGATGTCCGTCAAGTACATACTTGTCATCTTAAAACAGGATGGTCAGCAGAGAGTTTCTTCACTCTTGTCATAGTAAAAATTATGTCTGTATTACTTCATCTTGAGTAATGTAAATTTCATTACATGTTGTGAGCACCTGAAAGTAATTTCAGGTGCTCACAACAAAAGCATTTCCCACTTAGAAAAAGGGTGAGTATGAAAACTTCATACTGCTTTTTTTCTTTTGGTTTTGTGGCTAAATCACAACACAGTAAAAACTGCATTCTGTTTCATTTTAAGTGGAATGTTTTAGTTTTGGTCTGAGTAAAATGAAAGGTTCTGCAGATTTCTTTCCAGAAAAAAAAAAAAAAATGCTGAAAATGAAGGTATGTTTCTTTTCCAGATATCTATGTTTTACAAGTCGAACTTAACATTTTTCCTTGCAATTTTCATTTCGGAATGGAAAAATATATTCAAGTATCTTAGTTTTTCTAAATTCAACATATTCACTTGAGCAATACTTGTGTAGTTTAAATTTGCTTATAACTTCATTTTTCATCTTAATTTTTTTTGCCTTACATAGTTTGCTCAGTCGTAATTTGTACTTGCAAGTTTCTCTGGAGATATGAAAGTGCTATTGGCAAAACCCATTTATCCTGTTCATATAGATAGCACGATTTCTTATTTGACTTATTCAGATGAAATTGTTCCCTTGCTGAAAGCATCTAAGACAAGATGGCAGGCAGCATTCCTTATTTCCTTCTTCTCAGGAAAGTTGAGATAGTTTCATCCATTCTGTCATCCTGTCTGATGAACAACAATTAATGGGAAAACTATTTAGGTGCAAGAGATGTCATGCGGTAGATTCATTTAACTTTTACATTAATTGTTGGCAACTTGCCATTCTTATCACTTCTTTATTTGAATTTGCCCTTGCATCCTTATGCAATTTTTTTTTTACTTTAAGTCTGTTACATGAAAGACAGTTTCGTTTTAATTTTTTAAAATTATTTCTCATAAAAAAATAAATTGTCAAGATGCAATGCTTCACTGATGTTATCCTTCAACTTAATTATGTTAGAAGATGATCAGTGACTGATTTCACAAGCTTTTTGAATTTGAGCTATATTTGCAGATATTTTCCGACTACCACTGAAAAAATTCTTGTCTAACCTTTTAAAAAGAAAGAGAGTCTAAAAATGGGAAATAGCACCTTTAGATCTAGACTCTTAAAATTGCTTACCCTCATGTGTATGGGTGCATCTAACTCCTCTGCAAGTTTTTTTGTTGCCTGTAACCAAAATCCTCCCGTCCATGTTTAGATGTTACTGTGTTAAGCATTGTACATTTGGCAGGAATGGGTACAATGCACATAACCATAGAGTCAGCTGCAATATCCATTTGAAAATCTGGCTCAGGGAAATGAGACTATAACCGTAGGAGCAACGAATATCTTCAGTTAACATAAACAAATCTGTGCCTGATTTGTGTTCCGCATGCAGATCCTCATGTCACAAATGTAAGTTCTTTTTCTAGCAGGGCTTTTGTTCTTGTTGTATGAGGTAAACACTAATATTCACCTTACAGATATTGTTTCCAAACATTGTCTTTTGTTTTGGTGGGCCTAAATGATCTTACCCTATCCTTTTCAACACTTTTTCCTATGTTACCCCTGAGTTCACCATGTGTGGTATCTTTAAAGAGTTTCACATAAATCTGAGAGCTCTGGCTTCAGATAAGACTAGTGACAGGTGATAACCATTCCAATCTTAAGAGTTAGGACCACTTTCTGCAGCTTCCTTTCCTGAGCAATTATTCTGAGGATCACGATCTCCATGCTTTCTAGAGTACTTGTAAAAATTCAGTATGATGTACCAGTATCTCACACTTTAATCAGTGCTATCTCACTCTTGTCAAATGTTCTGGAGAGAGTCCACAATCTTCAAATCTCTCTTAGACTTGTGTTTGATTTGCAGATCTGATCACCACAATAAAAGAAATATATTTTTTATTTTTAGGGAAGGGGGTTCACTTGTTACAGCTTACTTATATTACTGGCAGCTGCATTTTAGCAGCTAGTGATCAAGGATTCTAAAAATGCATTCTTCACTTCCCTAAAGAGAATAAAAGGCAGTAGATGCTTGTGACAACCTCCAGGGGGAGATCCCATCTGCTGGAGTTTCACACGCCTAAGTTTTAAAAATACATGTCAAAACAAACAATTTGTTTTCAAAGGTTGTTGGTGTCTTACATCTAAAGATGTGAGCCGTGCCATATCCAGTTACTAAGGCTACACAGAGTCTCCTTCTGTGCTTGACACGCAGGTTTCATTAGCAGTTATGGCTCACTAGATAACTGGGACTAGACTACTCTCATTGGACTGGATGTAAATCTGGAGACAACTAAATTTCCCTTTCACTGCCAAAGCACCTTTGGGCCAGGGACTCTTTTCTTAAAATCGTTGAAAGTCTTTATGAAGGTTTGAAAATATCCGTCTTTTACTTTCTTTCCACAGAAACACTCCTGTTCTCATTACAAATATTCTTTCATGATTTATCATTTCAAGGATTCCTCCCTGAATATTTCTTCCCTGTCATTTTGGGCTGGCAAGATGATCACGGTCTTAATCACGTCAAAAACAAACTCATAACCTTTTATGACTTGCAATGTTTTCCATGTTCATTAGTCCCAGGAATCTGCATGCTTGATTGTTTAATTTGAAAGCTGTTGCTCTGTTTTTCTCCAAAGCTTTCCAGAGATGTAGGTGATATTATTCTGCCTTTTCTTGCTCTAGATCAAAACATTAGCTTTCTGACTCAGAACATTCTGTTCCATTATAATCAAAAGACAGTAAATGAACCAAGGTAGGCTTTTCACTTAAAAATATCTACCAGAAATCTTTCAATATGTATGATAAAAAAATAATTATTGGATTGTCTAAATACTTCAGTATGGTTTTCTTTTTACTTTTCTAAAAGACTCACATAGTTCTTTTTGCCTATATTGGAGTAGAAACTTGTGACCTCTTTTTAATGACTACTGAGTGTACTCAGCAGCCATTCTAGTGACTGTATTATCTTAGAACAATGACTTGGATTCATTCTTGATTGACCTTTATTAAATTTGAGCTATTCTTTATTCCTTGAAAGAAAATGTTAAACTTCTAGAATTGTTTCGGTCTCTCATACCTCTAATAAATGCAGAATTGCCATAATGTTAGAGTTCTGCATGAATCTTTTTAAACTATACTTTTTACATCTGCAACTTTTATTCATTAGCCCAAATCCACTTTCAGTTCTTTTAAGATAATTATAATTGATAGCTATGACCTTTTATGGAACCAGATTGTCAAAACAGTGGCACCTCCCACCCCAAATTCAGCCAGCTGTCACTATCCAAAGCGCTGAGAGCATGTGCATGTGCCCATATGGATGAAGGAACTTTCCTAGTTACTGTTTTTGAAGGTGTGCATCTCTGTGAGAGAGATGCAACTCCAGAGAAGCAGATAGGCAAGGCTATAAGCAATGATCAGATGTATTTTGAACAAATCCTGAGAGTGTAGCCTGAAGAAAAGGTAAGATTAAAAGCTTTTGTGAAAAGTTTTTATAGAAAATAACACTAACAACTGTGTCCAAAAGCAATGCTTAATGAATTTTTAGTTTCTTTATTTCTTGCTAATTTCTTACTTTGTTAAGAAAAGAAGGAATCTTAACATTTTCATAAAAGATTATAAAAAAAGGATCTGACTCTATTACCAATTTCTCTTTGAGATAGAAATCACAGTTACATCTTCCTGTTTGGGTAGGAGGCAGACACAAATATATGTGTATATATGTGCATATCTCTAGCCTTCTAATGTTGATTTTATAAGCATAAATATAAACATAGATAAATAAACATTAGAAAACAGTCTGAATGGAGTGATCTGTATTCCCTAAGTCTCTGTGCTTTTTATTTACTGATTACAGATATTCAGTCTCTGTTTCTTAATCTGTTACAAAATCAGTGTGTCAAAACATTGGTTATTGGTCTGCGTTGTTGCAGAAGAATGTGCCAACTACAAAACATAGACAGGAGCATGTGAATTATGACAACTTATTTTTCCTATACAATCTTTTTCCATAATAAATATAAATAAGAAAAGCATTTGGTCTTCATTTGGACTTATATTTATTGCTTATTATTAAGGAATCATGGCCTCTGAATTGGTTTTCATATTAATTTCTGTATAAGTATGTGCAGATATTATTTTTATTTTTTTAAAGGAGACTGAAATTGGATTGCTGTTTCAATAAATAGCTGAATACACATTTACCTTCTGAAGCATTAATTGTCTATTTGTTTAAATATGTATTACGCCTTTTATGAAATATATATTACTTACTGGACTGCAAGTTCATAACATAGCTTTTGACTAATATGCAATTCTGCATTTCTAAAAAGTTTTTGTAATATCAGTAGTTTTTTTGATTTAACATTGTTATTTGGAAACTGCTGTACTAAAGCAAAGTCCAGGATATATTAATATTATGAAATATCTACTCAAGAGCAGAATGAGGTAGTTTTTATCAGTGAAGAAAGACAAAACTTTGCCATCTAGGTTTCTCTGTTGGTATCTGAATATTGTAAAACTCAGATTTATACCCTTGCTGCTTTTCCCATGGGGTTGCTTTACTGCATTAAAACCTTGTAGTAAAAATCCACCTGCTGAGCAGGCTCTTTTCATCTTTCTTAGTTCTAGAGATCTCAGTCTGTTTGGCCGGGATGTTTCCACTAGGAAGACAGGAATGGTAAAATGGTTCTCCTCTCCTGTTTGTTGTCTTCCAACAGACAGTTCTAGTAAAGCTGCAGAGATAATATATTTAATGTTTACTAAGAGAGGACTTGAGATTTATTGTGGTATGTTTGAACAATCAGTCTCTGACATATATCCTCCCTCTGGATCTTGCCTCTTTTACGCTGAGGGTATGTTGTTTCCTTCTTGCTTTCTCTGCAGGTCTTTGTTTGGGATGCTAAAATTTAACCTAGGGCTTTGAAAAGTGACAACTTGGCCCTGTGCTAATAAAAATTTTCCTTGCTTTGCTCTAAAAATATAAACCTTTTACTGGTAAGTTGAAGGTTTGCACCTCCACTTTCAGCCTAGAGATTCTTAGTGATGTATTGCTGATGCCCAGCTAGATGTGTAAAAATGAGAACGTGGTACGATGAGACCTTCAAGTTGGCTTCAATGTGGCTTCAGCACAGCTGTTATTGAGGCTCATGTGGGTGCTGCCATCACACTTTTCTTCTGCTCACTGGTGATAGTGCCATCCTCCCATGGGTGCTGTATGTTGTATGCAAGAGCATGGCAGGACCTTCCTTCAGCTGGCTTTACATGTTTGCAAAAGTTGTGATTCTGCACAGATCTAGCACTGTGACAGTTTTTTTCACCTCTAGTGAAAATTAGATTAATTGAATTTAAATGGATACAATTTCTACAGAGTGATATTAATATACGATATTGTTGTAAAAATACTTTTTATTGACTTTCCAATGGGAATTCTTTCTTTTTTTTTTTTTTTTTCCTCATGAATGAGATGCTTCTCTATAATGTTATTTTATAGGAGAGCAGGAGAGCAGTTCTGTAGAAAACTGAACTTATAGGATTGCAGTCTTCATAGATCTTTGCATTCAGGCTCCAAAAATGATATTCAGCCTTTTCAGACTTAAGTAGAACTGACTGGTGTTCACTCGGATACCATTGCTTCTTGTGGGAGAATATCATTGACAGTTGTAAGTGGTTGATTTGAAAAAGGTGTCATTAGTAACAGCATCTTATTTTTCTGTCCAAAATTTGCTAACAAACATCCTGCTTATGGATTTTAACATATGAATAGTACTGGCTTGTGAAGGAAGGAGCTGGCTTTTGCTGTACACACATGTACAATTTCCTACTTGTCTCTGCCAATATACCACAATCTTGATTAGTGATACAGCCTAATATTCCAATCCTTCACATCTCCTGAGTCTAGATTTCCAGCCATGCAGAACTGTGCCATATTTGGAGGTTCAGTGGGGTGTGATAAACAACCCATTTGAGACTAAAAGCAGTTTTTGAATTTGGATCTCCTGAGGTAAAAGGCTAGTTCACTTATAATTTATGTTATCTAGCTCATTCATGACAAAGATTTTCTGCACCAGAAACACCTTGACAGGTGTTAGCACAAGACACTACAGTTACAATTAATGCAACATCTTTATTAAATTTGACATTGACATGTGTATTAATAATCCTTGGACTGGCATAAGAAAATCACTTAGCTATAATTTGAAGGTTTACTTATACATATGCATATTTGCACTTGATGTATCACACCTAAAGCCCTTTTTCCTTGTCTAATGCCTTCTGTCACATCAGTATTATAAAGCAGATGTTTATTATAAATTATCTCTTTAATATATGAGTATGTAAGGATGCAAAGTGAGTTTATGACTTTTCAAGATTGTGCCTAACAAATTAAACTACATATTAACATCAATCCTACAGATTCATTTACAAATAAGATTACCTGAAGTGCAATATTGCATAACTGAATAATAAAACTTAGAGAAAAAAAGTATTTACCAACATTTGAAGTACTGAAACACATCAAGTCCAAAAGAGACGAAAGACTGCTAAAAACTCCCCATCATACTCTGTTCTTTGTATTATTATTCTTGCTGTCAACCTTTGCTGCTGTTAAAAAACTGTATAAACTTTAAAAAAGAATGCTTAAAAACTGTGATCTTTTAAGCCATGGTCTTTTATGAAATGTTACGTGGTTCTTTTTGTTTGGAAAATGAGAAATTTGTAACATGAATAAATCTGAAAGATACAGGTTTTTATGTGTGCCTGTTCCATAACTGCAAGGAAAATAGTAATCTCCTCCACTGAGAGAAAGATTTCTGTATTGTTTCTTTTCTTAATATTCTTTTCCCATCTATGCTGTTTGATTTCCTTCTTATTCTGAAAAAAAAAAAAAAAATTTCAATTCAAATTATTGAATTTGAATGACATGGTAATTTGAAAATTTAAAAATCCCCTGAAATAATTGTAATTAATTGTCATGATATGATTTCATCTGTAAATCTGTTAATTGCACTTTAACCCTTGCTGAGTTTATGCCTTTGAGTCCAGCTATAACAGTGGTGCATAAAATTTTAACCCCTTTTCTTTTGTCCAGAATTAGTGCTTGTGAGTACCTTAGCATATGTAAAAACAAACAGAATTATTTTGAATGAGTCAGAAGGAAATGGAACAAAACTAGGAAAAAGAATGCTCACAGTAATTTCAAAAATAAAGAATCTTCTGAAGATGCATATTAAAAATTATTTCAGTTTTTCCTTTTGAAAAAAGCAACATTCCTTAAGTTCATATATTTTGAAATTTAATTTTTATGAGGAGGTTAACAGACATACCATACAGAACAAACTTGCAGTGATGTGAGTTAGGTAACCTTTCATTCTAAAATAAAAGGAAAAAAATAATATGCTTCTTCTGACCCACTTCATGTAGATGACTGAGGTATTTGAGTCCTTTTTGAGATGCTGTTTGACTTTTTATAATTTTTATCTATTTTTTAACTTTAAATTTGTTACTTAGCTTTTGAATTTTAGGTTACATCACATACTGGGGACTCTGGCTTTATTTGTTCTCTTAATCTTTTTCCCTCTTTTTCTCTCTTGGTCTTGTTTTCCTTTTTGTCTGGGATTTATGTGACAAATTACAGATGTCTACAGTAAGGGTGTGCAATGTAGATGTCCGTGTCTGAACTCCTATGGCTCACCCTAAAGAAAGTAAGGCAGTAGTAGATCGGNATTTGTTCTCTTAATCTTTTTCCCTCTTTTTCTCTCTTGGTCTTGTTTTCCTTTTTGTCTGGGATTTATGTGACAAATTACAGATGTCTAGGGTGTGCAATGTAGATGTCCGTGTCTGAACTCCTATGGCTCACCCTAAAGAAAGTAAGGCAGTAGTGAAGTACAGCTCATCTCATCCTAATGCAAACATTTAAAATGGGTCAGAAGAAACACCTTAAAAATGCCTGTTCCTCTCTATTGGCTGCAAAAAGTGACAAGTGACAATAGAAAGGGACGTGTATAATAGCAGGAGTCTAAAAGTAACACAGGCATCTAAAAGGAAGTGATAAGAAACACATTTTCTTATCTACTCTCTTATATAGTATTAATTCCCATGAGTGTTGCTGATGCAGAGAAGGCTGCTCCTTGCAAGTCTCACTCTGATTTCCAGTGGTTGGATTTTTATAGGAGCTGCTGCATCTCCATTCTATCAGAGTGCAAAAAGGAATATGAGTATTGCTCAGTGATGAAGGAACAGAAAAAATGCAACTCATTACATATTTTTCATCCAATTTCTAATAGAAAAAATGCATTTCAACTAAACAAATTTTGATGAGAGTTGTTTCTTTTTGGCTTTGGGTCTCCACTTAGAAAGAAATATTTTTTTCATTCTAACAACTTTTTTACTAAAACTCAAGTAAGTTTGGAGCAATAAGAGAGAGTAAAGCTGAGCTAGGATTTATTTTCATTTTTAAATCAGTTTTCCTTACACTACTTTTATATTTTTCTTATCAAAAGGGTTACAAGCCAACACTTAAACATATTTTCTTATCTTTTTAAAACAATACTACAGTTAGAAGGTTGGAGATCTAAGCAATGTTATTCCCGACAGCACCTTTCTGTGTCTTCATACTCCAGCTTTCTTTTCCATTCCTAGTAAAAGTGATTTTATGATTTATTATTTAAGACTCTATTTCTAACCAGTCCTCTTCTTATAGCTTAGCTTGTGGCTGTGTTTTTTCCATCAGGATTCCTAGTGCACAGCAATTGTTCATGAAATGTTCAAAGTTGGTTATGCCTTCTATTTTCATTCAGGAATGCAAACAGCATTGTATTATTTGGGATAATTTTGTGATATTTGGGATTTGGGATAATTTTTTTGATATTTGTGAAAATACCCCAGTGGAACTGGTAGACAACTGAAACAACAGCAGTCACCAGCAGGACATTTGAAATACATACTAGTGTGGATGTATTTCCTTGAGATTTGTGTTTCAAAGGGTATGAGAGCTTGTGACAGAGAAGCAAAAGCTCAGAGAAAGGAGGAAGGAAACAGGCTAGCAAGAAAGGAAAAAGACATGTTTTTAGTTGCTGGATAACAAAATAGAGTAAAGCCTGAATGGGTTATTTTTGAAGCTGAATATTACCTGCTGTTGTGAGGAGGGGGTTAAAACTGGAATATTTGTCAAGGAGGAGGGAATAGTTTCACTCCGAGTGACCTTGCAGCTTTGAGTGCTAAAAATGTCACTGTGGGAACCCCCCATCTTTTTATGCCTAGTGTTGTCCAACCTCTCCCTGTTTTGAGAAGTATAATTCCTGGGGAGAAAGAACATACTCTCACAGACATGACCGAAGCTTTTGTTATAGTGGGGCACAGAGTGCCCCACATCCACCTCTGCTGCCCTGCAGGATGAGCTGAGCCTAACCAAGCCTGTGTGTCCCCGTCTGTCTCTGCTGCCTGGAGTTGTCAGTGAGGTAATGAAATAAATCTACTCTTTGCACTTCTGCTGTAGTTTGGTGGTTGCCTTTGGTTACCCGTGTTTGTGGATTCACACACCTACCAAGAGCGGAGGTGCTTAGTGAGGGATATGCCTTGTCTGATTCCAGCTGGGCTCAAGAAAACCGGTATGTGCAATTTGTTGTAGATAGAGAAGGCTGAATCAAACATATCTGAAACATCAATGCGTTCCTCTAGTTGATTTTCTCTTCCCCAAAGCAGTGTAAAATTAGATTAATTGATCAAGTCAAATAATCTAATAGTACACAGGGGAGTAGAATAGTTGGCATTGGCCTAAATGCACAGATGAAAACAGTAGTTTCCAGCAAATACTGATTTTTTTGCCTCTTTCTTCTGTCATTTTAACACTTGAGAGGCCTGTGGGCTCTATTCTCATTCCACTGTCCAACTAGATGCACTGGTGGCAATATATTTTTTGTCAGTCAAATTGATCCTCCACATGTGTTTTACTGCACTAAACCTGAGGGATTACATTTCTTCTTTTTTTTTTTTTTTTTTTTTTTTTTTTTTTGT
>VYXF01004882.1:681484-698763 GCA_013397295.1 Polioptila caerulea | reverse complement strand
TTTTTTTTTTTTTTCCTGGCTGATGTTCTCTTTCTTAGATTATCCCTGTGTTTCTTATCAGCACAAAACTTTGGCATTCTCCCTCATGGTATGCCCTGATTAGGACAATAGATGCAAGTATTTGGACTGTCAAACTCTTCATTATTGAAACACTTGAAAAGCCTCATTAATAAGAAACAAAACAGAAACACCTACATCCATTTTACTTATCTGTGTCATCAGTGACAGTTCAGAAAGACAAACATGTTTCCCCTCTATTACTGGCATCATTCAAATCATAAAGCTTGAAGGAAAACAAACGCAAATAAACATATGAAACTTACTAAAATATTTAATTATAGCTTTAGCCTAGCATGCCAGCTGAATATGAGCCAGCAGTGTGCCCAAGAGGCCATGAAGGCCAGTGGCATCCTAGATTGTACAATAAATATTGTGGCCAGCAGGACCAGGGTAGTGATTGTCCTTCTGTACCTAGCAGTGGTGAGGCCACACCTCAAGTCCCATGTTCTGTTTTTGGCTCCTCACTACAAGAAAGGCATCAAGGAGCTGGAGTGAGTCCAGAGAAGGGCAACACAGCTGGAGAATGGTCTGGGACACAAGTCCTGTGAGGAGCAGCTGAGGGAGCTGAGGATATTTAGCCTAGAGAAAAGGGGAGGACTTATTGCTCTCTACAAATATCTGAAAAGAGGTTGTAGCAAGGTGGGAGCATGTCTCTTCTCCCAGGTAAAAAGCGAGAGGACAAGAGGAAATGAACTCAGATTGTTCCAGAGGAGGTTTAGATTGGCTATTAAGAAAATATCTATTCACTGGAAAGGTTGCAAGCACCGGAGCAGGCTGCCCAGGAAGTTGGTTACATCAAGACTCCCTGAAGATATTTAAAAGATATGTAGGTATGTCACTTAGGGACATGATTTAGTGGTGGACTTGGCAGTATTAGGTTAATGTTGAAAGTGAAGATCTTAAAGGTCTTTTTCAACCTAAAAATTTCTATGATTCTGTGATTCTATGTATTGCAATATGATTCAGTACTAAATAATGCCAGGAAATACTTGGCAACATCCTACTTTTTTCAATGACATCCAGTGCTCCTTGAAGTCTGAAGCAGAATATCTGTGTTATTTCCATAGGAGCTAAGATAAATAACCTTTCAAAAGCATTTCAAAAGGAGAAGAAAGGATTTAATTACTTCCTTTTTGATCTAAACCCAGAAAATAATTTGTCTAAAACTGAGTCACTGAAGAGTACACATACAAAACCCTCGCAGATCATCTTCTGTGCAGTACATGTACAAAAACTGCTTCTATGTTATTAAAACCTTTAATTATCTACAAGCTATTGGGCAAACTGTTGTCTGCATTGTGAAAAAAATACAACTAGTAAACGTATCAACTGCACAAATATATGTTCTACGAGATGAAAGAAAGTACTGTGAGTGCAGAACTGCTACCACACTCCCCACAGTCTCATTCTCACTTGTTTCTCTGGTATACATGTGTGGTTGGCTGGCAAGTCACTTGATTACAATGTGGGAAGTGTCTAAGTTCAAAGTTAGTATTGCATCTCTATTTTCCCTTTGGAGATTTTTTCTTCCTTACCAGTCTTTTTCTTGTTTCTACTTTTTATTTTTTGAAATGAAACGTTATAGCTCTTTATTTCAAACAAACTCTTTCATTTCACATTTTGCTGTACATTTCCCCCTCAGAGGATTAGAAGATGGCTGAAATAACTTGAAAATAAAGCCAAATATTAAGCTGAATTTTTGTTGTTGGTTTCTCAACTGAATAAAAAAAAAAAAAAGGTTCATACAATTCTACTTGAAAGGCTTTTGTAGTGAGTGTAGAGATGCATATGAATAAGCATATAGCACATAACTCATGCAGTAAACATTAAACTTCCCAGATGAAATACCTATAGCATTTGGGTTAATGTAGCTCGTTGTGCCTGTGTGCTGTCAAGGTCTTCTGAGATCTTGTGTCATACTTTTCATTAGCTCCACCTGGGCTCATGACTTACTTTCCTGTTGTTCTGTCATTTACATCAGTCTTTTTTTTTTTTTTTTTTTTTCTACATAGCTGTTATTCAGTGAAACCACTGTGCCCATGAGGAGACATTTATTCTTCTCTTGAAATGTGTCCCATTTTGTGTTTCAGCATTAGAAATGTGGCATGATTTCCATTTATATTTATGTAAATGTTTTAGGTGACAGTGTTTTATTATTTATTTTGTTACCTCTTGAGCTCTACATGCTAATAGCAAATCAGTTCTTCCTCATAGCCTTCTTTTATTCAGACGTTTATTCAGGGTTTCTATTGCAATGGAGGAGTTAGAGGATGCTTAATTTTTTTTACACTACGTAGTTTAAGTACAAATTCTGCAAAGTGACTGTGTCTACTACAGTAGTAAAGTCTGGATTGCGAGATGTGTTTGGAAAAGTAATCCTTGCATCTGAATTTGCTATAGGTAACCCCAGTCTGATGTGTCAGCTGAGCTAATGGGGAGCAGGCTGGGGAAGGGGAAATAGGTTGAAGAAGGTATAGGACAAAATAGTTTGGAAAATGCAGCATTTTGTTATTGTGAGTCTCACTGTACTGAGAGCCAGGGAAATGTGTGCTCTGTACATATGTAAAGCTAAACAAGTAATATGAAACTTCATTAGTTTTATACAGTCTTATGTCATTTTATTACAATAGAATCAACAGCAACAACAACACTAATAATAACAATACAAATAATAAAGGATGTAATTAAATTCTTTGCAAAGCCTATGCTGGGTAAAAAATATCACAGATTTAAACTGAATACATTTATTTACAGTATTTTCTTTTTCATTCTCCTCTACTTTTAGTACAACAAGACCTCAATTCTTTTAGTTGGATGTTGTTGCTCCTGCTTTATTTTGAGCTTTTCAAAGAGCTTATTATTGATAATTAATTTTAGATAGGAAATGCAGTTCCTTTCTAGCCATCAAAACTATCCTTATGAAAATAAGCAACAAATAAAAATAAACTTTTCACTAAATATATAACAACAAAAAAAAATCTGTTTTTCTTATATTCACACCTTGTATTTTTACTTTTAATGTTGTCTGCCTTTCTAACTTGGTTTTAATCTACTTTTCAGGGTTGATCTCAGCAACATCACTGAGGTAGAACTTGTGCAGACAGCTATGACAGAACCTTGATAACTGCTCTCTTTTCATACTTGATGACTGGTACTGAGTCCTGATGTATCTTCTACTGACACCGTGGAGTCCATTGGCTTTAGCTCAGCTAAGTTAGGCTGAGCTGCTAGTGGCCTGTCATATTAGCCACTAATTTATTGTCACTCTGTACTTTTTTTTCTTGGATGGAGCTTAGATTGGATGATCCAAATGCATCCTAGACTGGATGTGTTAGCCAAAGTCCATTGCAGCACTCACAGAAGTCCTCTGGATGGGAAGGCACTGACAGGTATATCAGGGGATTGGTGCCTTTGTGCTGTGGAAGGTTTCAATGTTTAATTTGTATAGTTGCTAAGTTGGCTCATAGTGAGTCTGAGAATCCTTAACTATTTATCCTTACAGCATCTCTGAGAGCTAGGGAATTGCTTTTCTCACTGTTTTACAGCTAGAGAGCTGAAATGTGCTGCTAACTGGCTTGCCCAAGGTCACATCAGAAATCTGTAGTGCAGAAGGAAGCTGGCTAGAGCCCTAACCTCTACCAGTGTGATCCTCCCTCTACCAGACAGAAAGGAAGAACAAACTAAAACTTAAGCCTCAGAGGGAGTTTTTCAGGCTGCTTTGGCAGCACGTTGTATTTCTAACTATTTCTATTAGTTAAAGATTTTCCTTTACACTTAACCTAGATGTTCTCTGTTGCAGCATAAGCCCATTAGTTCTGTCCTCATTGACTAAGGAGAATAATTTGTCCCAATCCTCTTTATAGCAACTCAATGTATTTGTAGACATGTCATGCCTCCCTTCAGTGTTCTTTTCTTTAGTCTGAACATGCCCAGTTCACTTAACCTTTTCCCACAGATCTTATTTTATCATTTTTGTTGCTCTCCTCTGAACTCTTTCCAATTTGTCTGCTTTTTTGAAAATGTTGTGCCCGAAACTAAACACAGTAACCCAACAGAGGCTTAATCAGTGTCAAGAAAACTGCAATCCCCAGCAATCCCTAGGACCAATAAATCAGGTAAGGAAGGCAAGAGACTGTCATGACTGGGTAGGGAACTACAGGTCAAAGTAGAGGAAAAGAACAAATGCTCAGGCAGTGGAAACAAGGACAGGTAACCTGGAAACAAGGAAGAATATAGAGACGAAATTTGGTTATGTAGGATTACAGTGACCAAGGCCAAGGTAAAGCTGGAACTGAACTTGGCAAGTGAGCAAATAAAAACAAGAAGGGCTTCCACCAGTACATGAGCCAGAAAGGGAAGGTCAAAGAAGGTGTACTGCCCCTGATAAACATTGTTGGTGAACAGGTAATAAGAGATGAGGAGAAGGCTGAGGAACTCAACTGGGGGAGCCCAGTCCTTCTCACTGTAAGTAACGATAATGTTCATGGTCACCAGGGGAACATGATTAAGTCTATGGAACCCAAAGAAATGTGTTCCAGAGTCCTGAGGGAATTGGCTGATGTAGTTGCCAACCTGCACCCTGTGATATTGAAAAGTCATGGAGTCAGGTGAAGTCCCAGGTGACTGGAAAAAGGGAAACATTGTACCTATCTTTAAAAAGGATTGAAATGAGGACTCTGTGAACTACTGTCCTGTCAGTTTCCCAGGTATCCCTGGGAAGGCCATGGAACAGATCTGCCTAGAAGCTTTGCTGAGGCACATGGAGGACAGGGAGGTGATTCAGAACAGCTGGCATGACTTCACTCAGGTCAAGGTCAAGGTCAAGGTCAAGGCCAGGCTGGGTGGTGCTATGAGCAGCCTGGTCTAGTGAAATGTGTCCCTGTCCATGGCAGAGGGAGTTGGAACTAGATAGTCTTTGAGGTTCTTTCCAACCAAAGCCATTCTATATTTCTATAACTCTATAAAAGAAAAAAAAAAATAATTACCTTGCTTGTTTTACATGTGATATGTAAATATTTGTCTTTGTTAAAATGTGCTATTGTGAGTGTATTTAGTTTTTAATTTACAACAAAGCCAATGTTTTTCATGGAGCATTATTCTTGCTAACGTGCTATCATTTTCCATACTCATTGGCTTATATATATAATTCACTTATACTTCTACTTATATATATACTATATATATATATATTGGCTTGGTATATATACTTCACTTATCCTTATTACTGTTACTGCTTGCTGTCTCTGACTAATCTGAATCCGAGTAAGTCTTGTAAATTAAGGTGAGAAGGGTCCATTCAGATTCAAGTGGACTAGAAGGCACATGAGAGTGGATGGAAAAGAGAAGTTTGGTGAAATTTGTTGAATTACTACTGTTTTACTAGCATACTACTGATTTGTGATGTCTGCTTTTAAACCCATTGTCATTTCTTCTTTCAGATATCCCTTCTAAAGAGGAAATCAAAATCAAAATTCCTTGATTTTTCTCAACAAAACCCATGACTATAAGAAGCTTTGACAAAAATGTCTTTGCCTTTTTTTTTTTTTCATGACCAGTAGCAGCCTTTCTGCCAATAAATGTAGGAATAAGAAGGAAACATCAAAACAATGTTGTTTTAGATTGGGGGAATGTTTCGTAGGAATCTCTCAAGGGTCACTGATACCATCCTACAGTGGACTTGTCTTTATTGAATCACATTTTATTTACTTTCAAGAAAAGTAATCTCTTAAACACATCAGGGTCATATATGTAAATATGCCATTCAATGTCTATTTTATATACATATAATATCTATAAAATCTTTGTCCAGCTTTAATTACTATGATAGCTGAAACTGTGTCATATGTCTCTGTGTTTTAATCTGTGGTTAGTCATTACACAGCTGCCAGTTCTTCGTCTTCTAAACATTTGTGTATTTCTATGCTGTGCCAGTCCATAATATCTCAGCCTTGAAAGTTGCTGCATGAATTAATAGTTCCCCCTGGTGACAGCTGGTATACAGTGATTTACATTTGTCAGCATGTAGCCAGATTTTCATTTATTTACTCAAAACATGGAAGATTAATATTTCAGTTATTAACCTAAATATGAAAGGACAGCCTGCCCAATACCGAATGTAAATATCTTGAGTCTTGTATCAGCTATTGTGAAAAAAAAAAAATCCTAGTTCAATATTAGAAAACTAAGCTCCAAGAGACCTGCTGAGTCAATGTAAACCAAACATCTTTGAGTGACATATTTGCCTCCATTGTTCACAAAAGGCCACAGACTCAGCCAGTTTCTAATCACACTGCACTTCAACACAAGGTACTGCAACTCAGAGTAGAGGGACAAAGCAGTTTGTTGAGAACTATAAATCAAAACGCTCTGTATCACTCTACAGTTGAATTAGCATTCTTTTGTTCAAGGCTGCTACCTGACATGCATCTAGCTGGGCACTCATCAAAAGAGAATGTGCAACTGTGTTAATTATATTCTGGTTATTGCATTCTGACCTTTAACATCGGAGAGAAAACAGAGAAGTAATGTTTCCTTTGTCTTCAGTTAAAGTTTGCTTTGCCATCACAATGTCTGTGTCACAGTAATTACCTTGTGTTTTAATATTTTAGAAACTGAGCAGACAGTATGGTGTATTTGTAAAGCTGGATCCGGTGTTAAGGAAGAGCAGCTAGAGCATTTGCAGAGATCTAGGAGATAAGGACCCCACAAGGCTGATTTAGTTAGCATTTCAGCTATTTACAATGTAAGAAAAGAAGGCCCATAACAGGGTTGTTGGTTTGGGCCCCGTTCATCTGCCCTGAAACAGCTTTGCTTCCAGTCCAGTTTATTCCTTTTTGTCTTTATCACTGGATTCAGTAAAAGCACAGTAACCTTTAGCTGCCTGGACTGACCAAGGCATTGGAAATTAGTGTATCACTGTATACACTGTAGCCCAACAGCAGTGTATAGTGTTGGAGTCTCTCAATACTGCAACACAGTCCAGGATTTAATGGGAGAAAATTCCATATGAGATGCTGTGCCTGTTTTTTCTGTGCATAATTTACTGGGCAACCTAAACTGTGGACCTACTTAACTGTCCTAACAGGAGAGTTTCGAGGCCAACAACTAAATCAGATGCAGTGCTTGCAGTACTCTGCATTTGCAGGCAGGCCTTATAATGTACAACCTTTAAAATGTTTTTTTCAAAGAAAGGCATGGCCTTTATAATGGATGCCAAGAAGGTTGTCAGAGGCACAAATATCCCTTGGTATAATGGAAATTTTTTTTTTTTTTTTTTTGTGAAAGACATATAAATCTTTCCAAGTATTGCTAATTCATTAACAATGAAAATTCTAGAGAGCTCCTCTGGCTGGCCACAGTAATACGTTAGTGACTTTTCCAACACTGCTCTGTGGCAGTGATATTTCTCGAGTAGCAGTGCGGTAAGCTGCTGGCAACTGGAGAGCAGGAAGAGGGAGGGAGGACTTACCCTGTGTCATTTGTAGCTTACTTTTTTATTTACATGAGGGTTGCATGAAGCAAAGTTCCCTGTTTCACCCAGATGATAATTTTCAATGCTAAGTTACCAATACATTTTTAAGCAAATTATATTTTTATCCTAGTATTTTGATTTCTATTCAAAGTCTCACAACAAGACATCAAAGGTGACTTTTCAAGATGACGATTTTGTTTATGTAGGTTCACTTACCATTCTAGTCTATGAAATAATGCTTTTAGGAAGAAGGAAAAAAATTAAAAATTTTGACTTTGAAAAGACAATAAAAGAAAATTCTTTAGCAACTGCAACATTTTATGCCATAAAATCTCATTAGATATAATGTTTAAAGACTCACTGTCCAACATCAGAGATTTTGCCTTCTCCTTCCTCCTCCATCGATGTTTCTTCCTCTCATTTCTTGCTTAATATCTAGGGCAAAATTTTTCAAAATTTACTAGTCAGTGCTTACATTCAGATCACACTCTTTGTTAACAGTATAACTTCTAGGTTTTATGCTTACTGACCTCCATATCAAATATTTGCTTCAAATGGAGTCAAAATAATTTGATGCAATTATTTTACCCTGTTTGTTGTAATACATTTAGATTATTTAAGGATCCTTTGGAGGACATTACTTTCCAGCCTGCTTAAATTCCAGAAGTAATTCCCTCCTATTAAAGGCGTGAATATTGGCAAAATCATGAAGCTATTTTTTCCTTGAAATTTAGATTGAAAAAAAAAAAAAAGGAAAAGAAAATATTCTCCATTGGAAATTATTTGTATTTTAAAGAACTCCACAGACACTGTAGTTCTATTTTTCCTAAGCTCACAGTATCTCAGGTTATTTATGCTTGTGTTATTCAGTGTAGTTGTCATCCAAGCTTGTAGTAGTACCTATTAGAGAAATGTGAAAAAAGTCAGATCTCTCTGATTTTGTCCTAAAACGTAGAAAAGTCCAGTTGTCCACTTGAACTTGAAAAACTACAGAAAAAAACTGTTTGTTTCTCCAGAAACTCCAAGACATGAAACTCCTCATGGCTGTAACCCAGAGACACTTGTCCTCCATTGAAGGGTACTACCCTTCCTGTTGAGGCCACTAATTTTTTTTTGTTGGTCACTGTTTAAAACTTAATCACTCTTCCTCTTTAAGACAGTTACCCTAGTACAGAAGTAAACCACTCATTCCAAGTCTTTAAGTCAGTTTGTTTTCTGCCCTACATTTCATGTCTTCTATTGTTCCATCCCTTCTCTTCCCCACACCCACCTCCTCCAGCTTTCCCCTTTACATGAATCACTTTCATGTAAATTATCACTACTGTTTGTCACTCAGCCTAACCCTGGGAGAATATCACCCCTCCTAGCAATGTATGCATTTTACAGAGCTATTTGGGAAGAATGTGATAAATAAAAGAAAATAGACATGTTTTTACCACAATCTGCCTCCAGAATTCTCTTTCCATTGCAGATGTATGGCAAAACACGTTGCAATCAATGGATTTTTTTCACTAGAGTTATTCATTGCAAGTGATAGGTTATTATTATTGTTGTTGTTGTTGTTGCTGTTGTTGTTGTTGTTGTCATTTTTATTGCTATTGATATTATTAGGAAAAAACAGTTTTAATATTTTTCTATGTAATTTAAGAAACAAAGCAAAAGTGCCTTGTTTCTATCACAGAAGAACTCCCCTTTCTGTTGTACTGTTTTACTGTTTTGCATTATAAATATACCATAAACAGCTTTTAAGGTCAAGCAGAAGAAAGATTTTCATTTCCAAACATCTGTCAGCAACCACATGGAAGAGAAGACAGTACTAGCATAATTTAGCATGCTTTCATTCAATGAAAAACGTTCCTTGGGCACTATGTCAGGACACGTACTTTAAGTAAAGCTTTTCCCAAGTGCTTTATCTTAACACTGTATGACTTTGCTTCTCTTGCACTAATATTTTTCATTTTCCTTATTGTTTGAGGCCACAAATATGTCAGAAAAGGTTCATAAATGTAATTTATTCTTCTGGCATCCAGGCCTCATTGTGATAAGAGTGACTGTTTGCCACTCTGCAGATGGCAAGAAAACTGGTTCCAGGTTTTCATGTACCTGGATGTCATTGATGGCTGTGCTGGAACACAACAAGCCAGTGAGGAAGCATTAGGTTTGCAGGCAGAGTGTGGTTTGACACGTGTCCTTTTCCATCAGGGGCTGCCACAGGGCAGTAATAACCACAAGTTCCCAAGGGACTGGAAAATTATTTTCAGTTCCCTCCTCCCATCCCCGCAGTTTGTATTAAGCTTAAACATACAATGAAGCTGTTGGTTCTGTTGAGTCAGAAAAAGAAAAGTCACCAAAGAATATTAAATCTGAACTGATTCAGTATAAATGCTATTGGATCCTTCAGTAAAATATGCCTAAGCTGTGCTGGAATTATCTCCTTGGGTAGGAAAGGCATGCAAATATAAGATATAAAATCGTAAAATCCTATTCATTGCAAAACAACGTATGTGAAAGGAAGCACATTTCTGCAGAGAAGGCAGGCTTTAAGCTTAATAGGAAAATTCTGACACTAACCATAATCTTCATAGTGTGCGGGTTCAAAGCTATAACCCTGTCGCCTGGCCAACACAATGAGGAACCCAGGAATCCAGTGAAAACTGAAAGTATTCTGAAACTGAAATACTGTCAGATAACATCATGGTCTGTAAAGGCACAACATATCTAAAGCGGAACCTCTTTTCAGTCCAGTTTATGCGGTGAAAAACAACATAGGTAGACTTCAGGGCACAAAGTCCACTTACTGGGTTAGACATGTTTTTCCAGATTCATTGGAAGATATGAGATATACTGCTTCTTTCAATTAGCCTTGTTAAGGAATTCTTTCTTCGCTGATAAGGATTTTATGGTTATACTACCATATCTGCATTAGCCTCCTTAATTACATTTGTAAAAGTAAATAACTCCAGAGGGGAATTTAGGAGACATTTAGGGTAGGTCAGAGGAATTACTTCCAGAAGCCTTTTTTTACCTTTAACTGGGAAGAAATCTGGCTAAAGACTTAAATGTTTACATTCTGTATGTTAAGATGTATAAATACCAACCCTCATGTTGATGCCTCCTGAGGCTGACCTGGAACAGGGACTAGACAGAGCAAAAGTAGGTATAATAAAGTAGGTATTTATTAAAAGGCCTCAATGGGTACACCTGGACCACACCCAAGATGCACTCAAAATGGTCAGAAAATGGACACCAAATCATGAGGTCCCACACTTTTATAAGATCTGGTCCATTTGCATATTAGAATCACTTTTCCAACCATAGCTTCAGGTTATGAAGCTCCATCCTCCTGGTTTTTTCTTCTCACTTCACCATTGTTTTTGTTCTTGGGCCTGAAAGTTGTCCTTGGTATCAAACTAGAGAAGGAATTGTTTTGTTCATCTACTCTGTGAAGAGAACTCAGTAGCATTTACTATGAAACCTAAAATTACCCACTAAAACAGCACAGAATCTAAAAAAATATAAAAGCTAAAACTTAAGGCATCAGGGTTTCTTACATGCTGAAACCATCATAGCTGAAACACTGTTGCTTATAATTTTATAGGAAATAAGACATATTAAAGGATTTTGCAGGATCTACAGAAGCCAGTTCTGCTGTTTGTTTACACAACAGGTTGCATATATGGCAGTGTAGTTACATTGCCAATGTTTTGCTTGTTGAAAAATAATATTATATTATTATATTGCTTCATATTTCTACTTGTCTTCTGAAAGGAAATAGTGGATTGTGTTGCTAAAGGAATCTTCTACTGATACAGAAAATTGTAATATATCACCTCTATAGAAATAGCAGTACAGGACAAATTCAAATTAATAAATAAAAAATGGCTTGTGAGGTAAAGAAGGCTTCTATTTTTCTGTAGACACACGTTGGTATACTATCCCTCCATAAGAAATAGGACTTTCCTAGAATTGATTACAACAAATACATTTATTCTATAATAAAAGAAAAAGACGGGATGAGAAAACTACATTTTCAGAGCTGAATAAGAACTATGTGCAGACAAACTTGCAATAGAAACACAGTGTGCACAGCAATTTAGGCGCCTGGTTCTGATATTTAAATGATTTTATTCTTCTTAGAGAGTGTCAGCATCATCCCCTTTTTTCAATCATGGGGCTGCTGGCTATAGTTTTATAGCTAGGTCTGCTTATCTAGAGTTGCTGCATATCTAATAAAGAAAAGAAGTGTCAGGATGTTTTTGACAATGTATCTCCAATCTGAGGTGATTTGAGAGTATTTTTTAGATGTAAATAAAGGCTACTGTGAAAGTTAGTAATTTTAAATTATTTTACTTTTAAAATATAGAGATTATGGGGAAATTTATGCCATGGGAAATAATTTCCTGAATAGTCTGTAGTTCAGTGCCTTTGGATTTCACTTGAACTGTGGAAGGGTCAGCTGCAGACTAAGTCTGTTGCCAGACTCTGCCTCTCCTGCAAATATTGTTTGTGTGAATAAGAAAGTGTTCAGGGAACCAGACTGGTCCAGATTTCATTTGTTCTTGATTTTGGGCACTTAACCAAAATGTCTACACCACCAATTTCTTATTTAGTGGTTATTTAGTGGTCCTTTTTTTCCGTAACTTTTTCTATTGTGATGTTAAGATTGACAACACCATATTCAGTTCTCTAAGAGTTCAAATTTCTTTCTGGAAATCATCTGCTCATTATTGAGTAGTTAAGATAGGTAAGATGGATTTGTGCTTACATAAAAACAAATTGAATGCGTTTACAAATGTACAGCCTGGCAGCAAAAGATTTCATATTGCAGAATCACAGAATCAATCAGATTGGAAAAGAACTTTGACGTCATCAAACCCAACTTATGACTGAACACCACACTGACAGCTAGTCCATGGCACCAAGTGCCACATCCAGACTTTCCTTAAACACCTCCAGGGATGGTGACTCTACCACCTCCCAGGGCAGCTCTTTCCAATATCTAATCATTCTGTGAAGAAATTCTTCCTAATGTCTAGGCTAGGCTACCCCTTGTGCAGCTTGAGGCTACGTCCTCTCCTCCTCCTGCTACTTGCCTGGGAGAAGAGATTGACCCCCATGTAGCTACAACCTCCTTTCAAGCAGTTGGAGAGATAAGGTCCCCCCGAGCCTCCTTTTCTCCAGGCTAAACAACTCCCACTCCCTCAGCCACTCTTCACAGGACTCACTCTCTAGGCCTTTTGCCAGCTTTGTGTCCCTTCTCTGAATGTGCTCGAGCACCTCAATGTCCTTCCTGAACTGAGGGTCCAGCACTGAACACAGCACTCAAGGTGTGGCCTCACCAGTGCCAGTACAGAAGGACAATCCCTTCCCTGATCCTGCTGGCCACACTGCTGCTGACACAGCCCAGGTGCCATTGGCCCCCTTGGCCACATGGGCACACTGCTGGTTCATGTCCAACTGAGTGTTGACCAGCACCCCCAGGTCCTACCCCCAGGTCCTTTTCTGCTGGGCAGCATTTCAGCCACTTTTCTGTATATTTTGTGACTTTGTTTTTCTTAAGTTCCAGTTCCTTTCTAAAGCACAGCAAAAAGTAAGTAGTTGGAATCAGCATTTTTCATAAAAACTTATTTTTTAGGCTTGTCAACAGTTTATATTGAATTCTGTACTGTTATTTAGTTTCCTAGCCATCTACACAAGATTGGAAGCAATGAAAAGCACAAGTTCTGATACTTTTTTTTATTATGGTATGTAAGAAGTGCTTTTTTAAAGACAACTCATCTTTTATTTATTTCACCAAAAAAATAGCCAGATTTCTGAAGAGTTCAGCAATGACTACACTGAGCTTTGGAAAAAAAAATAATGTCCATCTTGCAGCTCTGGACAAAGTTACAATGAGAGTCATCCACTCACTTCAATATATGTCTTGTATTATGTTGTGGTAGACATTTAATCGGTTTGGTTAGATCAATGTCTACCTGTTGTAATGTCTTAGTTTTGCCACTGAATTCACCTGGTTGAGGATTATACCTTGATTGGTACTGTTTTACTATACTTGAATTAAAAAAAAATCATATTTAATACTGATGACGCAGAGATATTCAGTCAATGGGATATAGAGATCTTTCTCCCAGCACACTAATGACAAATCTTTAGTAGAGGTGGTAGGTAAATGCCCCACAGCCTTTCATGCAGTAGGCATACATGCTCTCAACTTGTTCTGATGTAATTTCCTTGGAGGAGGTTCCTGAAAAAACACTGATACAAAAGATATGTTAAAAAAATCAATGACAAAATGTCGCTGAGAATTGAACTCATGTAAAGATCCTTAGATTGGTGGAATATAGGGTGAAAGAGATGCTGTCACTCTGCCTTTATCTCTTTAATCCCATGTTCAAGACTAGTGTAGGCCTGCACCAGTGCTTTATAGCACAAGAGCAGTTATTGACCTCAGCACTATTGAGAACTTTATATCATTTATTTGAATTATATTTTACTGATTTTTAACACTGAGAAGATTTCTGTCAAGGCAGATCTAGTAAAGGTTTCATTTGTATTTCTCAGGAAATTCCCCTAATTCTCAAAACAATAACAAAATAACAACAACAACAAAATCAATCAACCCACCAATCAACCAACCACAGAAATTAAAATAAAAATCTCACCCACAATTGTTGAAGAGTATATACAGGAGTCTGTAATAGACTTGATAGAAAAGGGGAAAATATATTCACATTTTCTAATTTATTTCCATAACATGACTGGAAATAGGACAGATGAATAATATTAATTCACCTTCTGATGCATGGAGATATTACTAATATCACACTGCCTGCAAATGTGCATTTTACATAAAAATATTCTGGTTTAAAAATATATGGATTTTATTTTTTCCCAAAATTCATTAAAAAAAAGAAGTATCTGTTTGCAGAATACATAGAATGGTCATTCAAAAGAGCTGCTTTTTGGTCTCTGTTCTGTGATTATAAATTATGTCTATGGTTTAGTTTCTAGGTCAGCTGCAAGTCAGTGGTAATATTTAAGTATTACCATGATTCCGTGTCTTAAGTTTGGGAGAAATAAGCCATCAACTTTTCTTTTGCAGGTTTTATCCCTTAAGTGAAATTAATTCAAAGTGAACATATCGTAGTGAAGTGGTCTTGCCAAGGCATAATGAAGCATCAGAACATGCTTGTTCTGAAAAACATGGAGCCAAATTTTTCCTTATACAGCCCTGGAATCTTAAGACATGTGGAGAATGCAGAAAAAATTTTGGATTTCTTTTCCTAACCTTGTCCTAGTTTGAAATCAAATTTCCAACTAAAAATTTGAGTTGAAATGAGTGAAGAAGCATGAATTATTTCCTGCTACATTTTTCTGTTACTTGTCTATGATCAGCTTGTGGTTTTATGCACCTCAAGTGACACTGAATAAGCAGAGGGAAAGAATAAGTTTATTGCCATTCATAGGTACAGCTTTCCAAATTGTGGTTATATGTCTGCTTGTAGTGCATTGGAAGGGAAAGTTGGTACCTTGTTTTTTTATGTATAAAATACTTTGTATGTAAAATATAAACATACAAATTGAGTGACTAAGCATGTGTAAGCTAGGAGATATGGATGATCCTTTAAAAATATGTGTTTGACTAATTTCCTGCTCTGTACTGGATTTATATTTCCTACTTTCTGTGTTTTATATTGTTAGATTATAATAATTCAGTGATACTAATAAAGACTAGAACAGTGTGGGCTTGACTGAGGCAATGAAATGAAAGGTTTATCTTACACCCCAAGTATTTCCTCCTTCTGATCCAATTTAGCATGGGAAAATGCACATATCCTGAGCATAATTCACTGTTAAAAGTAGATATTTTTCTATATAGCAGCAAAAGAAAAAGTAGCAGGAACTGTATTCTACACAGAGATGTGTATATATTCCAGTCTGCAGTTCATACAAGTGTACTGTAAAAAGCACAACTGAAAATCACCAGTCACTTAAAATGTCATAGTCTGGAGTACGCCTGAGTTGTGCTGTCAGTATGGGAAATGAATTCAAATAATAGGTGACATTACTGTAGCATGAAACTATTAGTTAAAGTTCATGGTGCTTGAGTAGATCACTTAAACTTTCATTAGGAAAAAAAATGAAATTTTGAATGTTCTTCTTTTCTTCCTAAATTTGAGCAGGGGCTCAAAGTTTAACCAAAAGCATCTGGAAATAAGTTCCAGTGCTGTGCTCCTGGTTCAAGTTTGAAAGAACAGAAGGCAAAACTCCCTGAGCATGGTGCTAACTAGTATCACGGGGGTGTCAAACTTGATTTGAGGTAGATTGACGTGTCATTATTCCTCACATTCCTGCTTCCTTTTTAATGATCTGCACCTGAGCTCTGGTGTGTATTTTGTGACACTTATTAGCAATCTACAGGTCTGAGAGAACTGTTGTTTATCCATCTCTCACCTGTTAAAATGTTAACAAGACGAGATGTGCCACAGTGTCTGGTGCCAACTGAAGGTCATGGCTGGAGTGAAGAAGCCCCTGACATCTGTCTCTCGCAGTGGGCTTTGCACTGTGCTTCACTGAGAACAGCAGGCTGAGCGATTTCTCACCATTAATATCAATGGGACCTGAACGCCTGCTACCAGCACGCATTCCTTGGCTTCAGGAGTGGAAGTGTGAAGCTATTAACACACCTCATTCACATCTGAATTAAGAATGTTGAAACAGTTCCACATGGCAGATAAACCAAAGAAGTAATTATCTTATTCTTGTCCACATGCACTCTAGTGTCTGACGACAACTGCCCCCCACTGTTTTAAATCAAGACTGAGACTCAAGGCTCCTGAGTATCAATCAGCCTGGAATAATCTTTTCTTGATCTTATTTTTCTGCTTCAGAACGACTAGGTCTCATAGAATAAAACATTTATTTTTATTTCTGCTCTGCAATATATTCATAGTACTCCAGTATTAATGGCATTTACATTTTGGAAAATTGTCATACCATTTCAACTAGAAGGTTTTTAGGATGGCATAGATGCTTCTCATGTAAAACAGTTTAAAATCATACAGTCATAAAATGGCTTGTGTAAAAAGGAACATTAAAGCTCATCTAGTCCCAAATCCGCTGCCATAGGCAGGTGTGTCACTTAATACTCCAGGCTGCTCAGGGTCCCATCCAACCTGGCCTTGAACACTTCCATTGATAGGGCATCCACAACTTCTCTGGACAACCTGTTCCAGTGCCTCATCACCCTCTGAATTAAGAATTTCTCCATAAAATTTAACTGAAACCCACTCTTTTGCAGTTTAAAATCATTGACACTTGTCCTCTCGTTATTTGCCTGTAGAGAAAGTCCTTCTCTCTCCTTTTCATAAGCCCCATAAGGGGGCTGGAGGGCAGTGGTGAGGTCCCTTTGAAGTCTTCTCTTTCCCAGGCTTAACAACCCCAGTTTTCTCAGCCTGCTCTCATAGGGGAGGTGCTCCAACCCTTGGATCTTCTTTGTGGCCCAGTAGTAACCTTTCCTTTCCCTCTTTGAGTCTATGAGTGAAAGGCTATGAGTGAAAATATGCAGTCATTTGTGAATATATGCAAATATTTTATAAGATATATCTATATGTGTACATTTGTGAATAGAAATTGGTCTCTTACTGATGTACATGTAAAACAGCTTTGCAGAGGTATATAGAAAGTGGTCTCTCCTCTTCTCTTGTTTTCCCTCTCCTCTCCTCTCCTCTCCTCTCCTCTCCTCTCC
>VYXF01004882.1:643216-681405 GCA_013397295.1 Polioptila caerulea | reverse complement strand
CCTCTCCTCTCCTCTCCTCTCCTCATTTACTATCCCTTCCCTCTTCCTGTGAACCTGCCTGCTCCACTTCTCCTTTTCTTCCCTCTTTTTTTTCCCTTCTTCTTCTTCCTTTATTTTTGTCTTTTTTGTGCAGTGGCTTCCTTTGTTGTGTTTTATTTTGCCTCTTTTTTTTTTGGTATAGTTTGATTTGGGGTGTTTCTGTTGTTTTTCTTTACCTTTATTTTTTTTCCTAGTAACATTTTCTTTCTTTTGAAAATTATCCAGACATTTTAGCCCATGCTGGGCTGTCACAGACACTAACAGTTTGTTGAAAAACCCTTCCATTTCTTGTGGAGCACATGAAACGATGCTGTTCAGCGGAGACATAGAAACAAGGTGTGCAGTCCTTTCAGTTTTTATTTATGGCAATGGAGAGCATATTGCTAGAGGTACTAAGAACAGGTTTACTTTCTGAAAGAGTCAAATTTTTCTCAATTGTCTCTGGATGGAAACATATCTATTCCAATAACCATGGAAACAGCTCTTCTGATCCCCTGCTACTTTGTGTTCTGAAATACACGTATGTTTCATGAATGGTTAAACAACTTCATTCTTAATCTCATTAGTATAAAGCTCTCATGCAAGACCCACAGAAAACATCTGAGCAACGTTCCCAAATCTGAGTAGGTTTTAATTCTGACACTAACAAATGTCCCACTGGCTCAGCCTTTCAAAAGGCAGACAAATGAAAAATAACTTTAAGCATTTCTATCAAAAATACCATTACCTCAAAAATACCATTTGTTTTTGGAGGTCTGATTCTCAGTGGTTCCCATTGATGTAGGTTATAGCAGGCTTTGGAATATGATATATTTATTGGATTGTTTCTTTCAAAGCAAACTAAAACATTGTTTTGTTTTCTTTTGTTTTGTTTTGTTTTGGTTTGGTTTGGGGGCTCATGGCTATTTAGAACAAATTCCCAATGTTTTGCAAGTTACAGTTGTACTCCTAAGTACGGTAGTAGGCAATAAATAGGAAAGATTAAGTATTCTGTAGCTGGGTTAGAATGGAACAACAACAGGAGACTGCTGCATTCTTTCAAAACAAACAAAAAACATAATTGGAAAAATTCATTTATATATTCTCTTACATTAGATAGGGCCACTGAGTGAAACATTCACTGATGAATTACTCCTCTAATCTGTGGAGGAAAACCAGCTACTGGTGAATTAGAGTCCTGGAACAGAGCCATGAGAACTAAATGGCTAAAAATGAAAACAGGCAAACATTTGAAGGGTATTCTACAGAACACAGATCTTCCAACACCTCCCCTTTTCCATGGCTAATTCATTGTCATGGAAACTGAATTTATCAAAATGTTCTTATTCACTCCTAGTGACCCAGTGAGTCGACATACAGAGCTGGTGAAAGGTAACTCAGGCTGAAGCAATTTTTACAAATGATATGCAGCAGTTCATAAGTCAGTAAATTTTGAATGGCATCACTGCACTTCCCAAGTAGTTTTCCCTAGTCTCGAAAGACTCTTTCTGTCTACAAGCTGGAGGTGTCTGAAACACTAATAAGTTAGCATGGGTGGTATGTATGGCTGTAGCTCCTTTCTTTCTCCTCTGCTATCCTGTAATTTGTTTTTCTTCTTATCCTGTGAATTTATGCTAAAATTTTGATTTTTGTGTCATTTCTTTACTTGATACATTTTCCACAGCATTTTCCTGTGTTGATATGTAGCCCAAGGACACAAAAATCCTTCATCACCTCATCTCAAACATCTCTTCTTATCTGTTACTGAAGATAGGTGTTGACTACCAAGTGTAATGCACAATGACTACTTTCTGCAGCCAGTTCTGCCAAATCCAAAATAACCCTGGAAGTCTGAGTGTTTTCACCATGTCTTAGAAAGGGGGATTGCTTTTATTTCTTCATCATACATGAAAATTGTCATATAATTATTTGGAAGGTTTTTCATCTTCCATGTCACTGCCAAATTCAGTCAATGTTGATTTTTATTTTATTTTCTGTTTGCAATTAGTGACTTGCTGTCATGGAAACCATACTTCACATGATTCTTGAACTTAAATTGCTGAATGTGATCAGCACCCTTCATTCTTTAGCCTTAGTAGTTAAAGACTTCTTTTTGTGTGTGATCTTGATTACAGAATTACATAAAATATCTATAAACATGCAAAATAATAGCAGAAGGCTACATCAATTAAAATGGAGTATTGAATAATTCATTCTTTAATTAAAGCTCTTCCTTTTCCTATCGCTGTAACCTTTCAAGTGTTAAAGCAGATATAAAAGCTAATCATTTGTATGAAGTATCTTTTCTAATTAGCAGTTTGCGAAACAATAATGAAGGAAAACAAAAAAATGGATACTTAAATACTTCTGCTTTTACTCTTAATGCAGTGAATGGAAAGAAAAATACTTTAGAGAGAATATTTTCAAGGGAGTAGGTCTGTATCTGTGTTTGTGGACAATATGTATTTATGTACACAGAAAGGGATACACTCGTTTCAGCTTTTTGTTTGTAAATAGATGAAATTACTTCGGAAAAAGGAAAGGATATGTCCCAATATAATCTCAATAAAAGATCCATTTGAATTTTTTTATTCACTAAATATTTTTTATCTGCAAATCAAAGTCTTAAAACTTTATTTCAGAGGTTATATTTTTCAATAGAAACTACACCGAAGGATTAATATCTTGAATATTTTTGTGTGAGTGAAATCTCCACCATTTAGAAATATTCCAGAAATATTGCTGCATTATAAAGATCTGGTTTTGTTGAAGAATTTTTAGATATATTGCTCTGATAATAGTGGCAGAGAAAGCTGAAGAAGGTCCATATAAAGATCTGTGTGAAGTCTCTTATTCCTGATCCTAATCCCATTCCAAACTATCTGGATATTGCTATTAGACTGTGTGTGTGTGTGTGTGTGTGTGTACTTGTACAAACACACTTTATTCAGAAAAGCAGTTTTACATGTTATGCAGATATGACTACGATAATTTAAATTCACTGTTTGCAGTGGTCCAATTTCTTTGTCTAGAAAAATGGTTCATGTTGTTGCATGTTCTTGTCCCTGTCAGACTCTTGAAAAATCCTGAATGGTCTGTAATCAATAAGAGTTCAAGTTATTTGAACCTTGTTGGAAATTATAAGAATCAGGCGTGGGCATGTGAAATTGTAAATGTCACTAATGAAAGCTAACCAGTAGACTGATTTTTGAAGACTTTCCTGGTGCTTGAAGCATGAGAAGTCTCAGTCTTGAAAGGACACCATACTTAGTAAGCTTTTCAAATGCCCCTTTGGAAAACTAGAACTAAACTAAACTATTGGTTAATGTAGCTGTCAGAGAAAAACACAGCCCAGAGTCATGATATGACTATTTATTCCCTGTGGTAATATCCAAATTCAATGTTATTTTCCCCTATTTCTCCTCCCATGTACTGGAGACTAATTACTGGGATTCATAAACTTTACCCAGTAAAGATATCTGTTTGATTTCTGTGATACAAAAAGAAATATAAATGATTTTAACGCGAATTTGGTGTGTTCTGAGGTTACCTACAAAAAACAATCATGAAGTCTTTTAGAGGAAAAGTGTGCAAGTTTTTATCCAGCATGTTATAATAACATCAAATATTTAACTGGATAATTTTTTTTTGTGAAAAAAAGGGAAGAAAAAAATAGGCTAAAGTATTTCTTACACTCGGGATAGTAAATATATCTGCCATAAGGTAACACAGGTATAAAATTTAACCTGTTTGCTGAAAATTTTTGTTAAACTTTAAGAGCACTATTTGCTGTTTGTCTCTGTGCTCACTCAATCTGTAGGAAATCAAAACAATTATTCTGAAAACCATGCGAAAAACAGTGTGAAGCCACAATTTATTTCATATTTAGATACACTGGATTCCATGTTATCACACCAAGTATGACATTTCCTAGTAAATTGTGAATGTGGGCTTTAAGGTCTTTTTTAACCATTCTCCCATGTTAATGCATCAGATTACTTTTGATTCTTACTTCTCTAGAATTACTCCTAATATATCTTTCAGTTACCAACTTCTCCTAAAATTTGTGAGTACAGTCTACACTTCAAACTTTTAAAATCATAAAACTAGTATCAATAATTGTATTACCCCCATGGTAGCTGCAACACATACACATTTGTTCTTGAATACTTCCAGTACATATTTGTTTTCTAATGAATTGAGTTTAACTAACACTTTTTACTAGTTGCACAATGCATTTGTTTTTCACAAATGTGTGAAATTCTATCTCTTTTTTTTTTTTCCTCATTAAAAAGGCACAGAACAAAAACCATCAAATTACTAGTTCAGCTTTGTACTGGAATGAAACACTTGATCTTGCATTTGTACAGGGTCAAATAATTCCACACAACTATTGCAATTACTAGAGCAATTTTAAAGAGAATATTATGAAAATAAAAATGCAGAACATGGTTCTTCAATATGTACAATCAGGAAAGAAGTTACTCCTTAAAATCAGATATAAATGTAATTTTAAATTACTAAACTAAAAAACAGCTGATTTTCTTCATTGCCTAGGAGTTCTTTGGGGTATTATTTCAGTCTTGTAATCTTTTTAACTTTTTTATACTTGGAAAGACAATGGAATATGACAGGTTCTTTGATAGTTTGCTAACACGAATTAACCTAATTTATGGGAAAACTGGTTGTGCATGAACATCTACTTTTGCAGTGCTTTTTAAGACAATCCCTAAATTGCTGAAATCTGGGAGGTCTGCTTCCTAAATTTTAAGCATTCTGCTGAGTAATAACATTTATAATGTAACATGTATCTTATGATAGGTTTGCATATTGATGGCTCTATAATATTTGTAGAGGAAAAGGAAGAAATAAAACATGCTTGATATGTTCTTTCAAACTAATGAAAATTCACTGCTGCTTTGCATATAATTTCATCAGGTAACAGAGTGGGGTATTTGACCATGGTTTATGCTTTAATTCATAAAGAACTGTTCAAATCAATCGTAAGAGATTTGTGGTAGGAATTTGTCACATAGAAATAATATTAGTTTAAGGGAAAGATGTAAGATTGAATTTTTTTCTCTCTAGCCTGAAAAATGAATAAATTATTGTTCCCAAAACAAGGAGAAGAATACAGAAGAATCTGACCTAAATTTAATCCTCTAACAAAATATTGGCAACCAAAATAACAGTTAGGCTTTTCTTATTTTGCTAAATTTCATTCTTTGTGGATGGAATCTATTTTATAATTAGGTGAGAGGTACTATATAAGTTGTGAAGTTGGGTGAAGATGATGAAGAATATTTATCAAATAAAGTCCAACTCTAGAGGACTTTAAAATAGCCCAAGGGTCCTTCTAAAATCATGTGTATTTCTCAATTCAGTTTAAGATATACTATCAAATAAGTACACAGCTAAACAGCAGAAGACATTACAAAAGGTTATGCAAACTCCTGTGTTTCCTCATCAATAGTTTTGGAGTTTTCTTTGTGTAGAACCTCTGGTGCTGAAGTAAGGACCATGAAAGTTTCATGGAGGGTAGGTACCAATGACATATTAAAGTCTGTACAGTTTCTCTGCAATGAAAAATCTGCAGCTTTAAAGAGAAATCTTAGCTCTGTGGTAAATAAATAAATAAATAAATAAATAAATAAATAATCTGATTTCTTCTTGATTACTCTAAACCTGGACAGAAAATTTTCACTTTAGGCTACTTTTTCTGAAAGTTTTTGCTATCACTTTTATTTGTTCTGGATGACCTACATTTATGGTGGTAAAACCTTTAATGTATAATCATATCATCATATTTTTTGTACATGCCACATAAGTTAGAAATAAACCATTTTAGGTGCATATCAAAGCATTAAAGTCTGTTTAAGGATTATCTCATGCTGTTAAGGTAAAGTTAGATTCCCTGTTTACTGTGGGTCCACTTGTGTGAAGGTTACAGAGGGAGCCTTTGAAATCTCTAAATATAGCTTAAAAGAGTTTCTCTATATCTAAAATGTCATGACATTAACATCCAGTATCTTGGGATGCTCCAAAGTTAGAAACTGGGAAACTGATCCTTTCCAGTGGCATAGAGTTCTATTTTCTAGCCTTACAAATATTCAAAGAAATGGAACTACATTCTGACATTTTAGATATAAAAAAAGGTTTTGTATGTCCAGCTCATCCTGTATATTAGGAAGCCATATTTTGTGAGGAAGAATTACTGATTTAAAAAAGGTTAGAATGAATGACTTGGTGTTGTATTTAATTAAAAATAATAATAAGAAAAATCTCTACTGGTTCTTTAGGGTATTCTATAGTTCTGACTTTTATAAGAGGGTGTCTAGGTCATAAAAATGATATTAATTACTCTAAAATATATACAAATTATATTATAATCAACTTCATATTTATGAAAAATGGACCTACTGATGTAGTCCTGAGTGAGACAAGGGTTTGAAGATGCAGACATAAATGTTTTTTATGAGGGGAGAAAGGCGATTTCACTTGTTGCTGTGAAGAAGTAAGTTCAATTAAAGAAAATAAAACAGATGTAGTGTGTGCTCAGTTTTTCTTTGAGCCAGTGCTCACCAGCAGTGATTGTCTGTTCTGGGCTTTTTTCTGGTGGTGAGACTAAATCTGTAATTAATTGCAGATATGAACATAAAAAGAAATTTACTTGATCAGTGCTCTTCAGTAAAGCATTTCATTGAGCTGAATGACAAATCAGTGTCTGAAGTTGTGTGTCACAGCCTGACTGCTTTTCCATTTAGGGCCTATTTCACACTGACTGAAAAATGGTAGAGTGGTTCAGCTCCATTTGCTGAATAACCTGGAGGTCCTTAGGGGAAAAGGGGAAAAATCTGCTGTGTTTCAGAGAGTGTTGGATCTAACTTGAATTCTTGGCATGCAAGTAGCCTATTTCTCTTGCTTGCAATAACTTATATTAAGCCTGGCTTTGACTAGTGTGATGGGAATATCAGACATCTCCCCAGAGTAATATTTTGCAACACAGCAGAAAAAAAAAAATGCAGTCATCGGTATGTTTGCACAGAAAATGATATATAAATTTGGGAGCTGGATCAATAATGTTTCTTGATATTGTACATGCCAGTTTATAGAATAGAATTCAAATCCAAAAATTTCAGAATTGCCAAATGTACTAACATTTTTCTGCCTGGATACCTTGGAAAGGCCTTGTTTTTAAAATGTGAATTTGCACAGCATTATGACCATCATGTCATGGATACTACGGAAAAAATAGGAGAAAAACAAGTTCTTTAGTTTGTATTAATGCAGTCCAACATAACTTCAGAAATTCATCTACCAAAGTTCATTTTCATTTACAGCAACTTTATTATTTCCTACATAATGTCTGCAAAAAAACCCATAGTATATGTGAATATATAGGCATGTTAAAAAATTGCACAGAAAAGGTATAGAACTAGACACATATATTGACTACTTTAGTGAACAACAGTTTTAAGAAATTCTGTGTTATAACTATAGTTGATTATGTAGCAAATAGGCCTCAATATTTTGTTTACATGAAATCTAATTAATGATCTATGCAAATGATCACCACTAACCATGGTGACTCAGGAAAGGCCAACATTTGCACCGCAGAAAAACTGGACTATTTAGAGCTTGGAAAATCAAGCAGCATTTGAATTTAAGTGAGTAAGAAATGCTTGCTAGATAGTGAAAGCATGCCTGGTTCAATATAACTCAGATGTCAGTTGAGCTGTTTTATTTTCCTTTTACATTTTCTCTTCCTTCTTCTATTTTCTTATTTCATATTGTCTTCTTTCTAAATGTGAGGTTCTAAATGTGTTATTTTTAGTCATCTAGCAGTTCCACAATACTCTTAGAGAGGTAAGAATGGATAAAATTGGACAGATTTTTTTCTCCAGCTTTTGCTTCTTGCTGACAAATGTTGAACATGATCTGAAGTGAATTTTAACCCTAAGGAAACTTTATAGAGAAATTCTGAGATAACCTTCTTCTAATGAGTTCATTGTTAACAATTCTAAGCTGTACTTTCACATTATCTATCATGACTTATAGACAAAGAATCCCTATAATTCTCTCCAGCCAATTCAGCAGATCCAACAGTGTTGTAGTTGTGGTGATATGTTTGTGCATGTAATTGGGGCATGGAAGCATCCTTCACTGATATTTTCTGCTCCTGGGAGGCCTTGAATAAAAAGAGGATTGATCAAACAGTCTCCTACAGGGGCGCCATTGCTGCAGGCTGATCATTTAGGGTGACCAACCAAAATATAAGACAAATATGAGGCAGATTAAAATAAAAAAACCAAACAAATGAAGGTAGCTAGAGGCAGAAAAAAAACTGTCAGTCCATTCTTTTGTTATAGCTGTGCTTCAAGCATCAGTGCTTGTAAGAAGCTCCAAAGTGGCCCTAGGATGATGCTCTGTAATTGGAGGCAAGCAAGGCACAGATGTTAGCTTTTATTAAATATCAACAGAATTTAACAGTGCCAACAGCCCATTGCTGAAGGAGAAAGAATGATGAGAAATTCCTTCTCTTAGATAATTTCATGCTTACTGTCCTTCAGATCTTCTCATCAGACCTGTCATTATGCTCTGTATCTCTGACAGAGTCAGGCTAGATACAAATACCTGGATAGCTTTATGCACTTGAGTTCTGTACAAAAAAGCTTTGCTCATGAGATGCCGTAGGTTGTCCTTCCTGGCTCCCAGCTGTTGTTACTGAAAGGTACAATTCCCTCATAAGTCCAGAGTGGTATCTGCCACCCTTACGTACATGTTTTTGCTACCTTGGAGTACCTCACAAGTCAGTAGACACTAATGTTTAAACAACTGACTCTCCCCCAAATCCTCAATGGATTCCTTGAGTGGATGAAGGTGTATATTAGAGATGCTGATAACTGTGCAGCAAAATGTTCCTTTCTCCTGTGTCTTCCCACTGAAATGAAGAAGGTTTATAGAAGGAGGCAAAAACATTGAGCCAGATTTTTCTTCTAATTTGTGCTTTGTAGGTTTGGGTTTTTTTAATGAAAAACAAGTTGTTAACTAAATTTAGAGACAGACATTATTGGGTTCTGGTAGTTTGCCATGACGTGGCTTCATCCAGCTGCAGAATGGATTTGTTAATGCAGATTTACTGATGCACTTGGACTTCTCTCTGTTTTACTTAGTAGGTTCTAGTGAGGTTTAAGAATATCTCTATTCTTAGATCTCAGCTGTCTGGACCCTTCACTACATTCATTGGACCAAACTAGTCATTTAGAAATACCAGTCTTGTTTGTTTAGTCTATCCCTCTTCAGAATTTTTGAATAGGACAGTGTTGTTCAGAACTTTGCCTAAGATCATACAAAAAGGAATTTTATATAAAGTTATTTTACTTTGTTTAATTCAGAACATTATAATACTGATTTGCAAATTGTTGATGACAGTTTAATTTGTTTTAACTTGTCAATGCATCCACACAGTTCTTTGTTTTTTTCAGATTGACTGTATACAAGCTGCCTTTATGTTGAAGGATCCCACCCCAAAATGGCTACTCAAGAGCCATTACTCAAAGGTAATTGTAGAGTTGAAAGGCATTCAGTGTTAACAACACAATCTCTCCCACCTCTCCTTCCCCTCCAAGCCCCCAAGATGCTACAGGAAATGCCAGCAGAAGAGATTGTCCCAGGAGACATTGCTTTGATTTGCGGTGTTCATGCCAAAAGACAGCATTCTTTTTGCCTGAAGTTCTCTTTTATGACATGTACAGATCAGCATAAAGTACTCTGCAAAATTAATTGAATTCTCCAATAATTGTTCTAAAGCCAAATACCATACAGAGCCTTAAGATATATATGCATTTTCAAATGTCTTTGTAGCCTGATTTGGGCCATTTACCTCATGAAATCTCAGCTAAAGGCTGAGTGCATTAATGAAACTGTGATTCAATGTACATTTTCTTTTCTTTTCTGCTTTTATTTTTTTGATGTGGATGCTTTTGTTTTCTGCTACAGTGAACATGTTTCTGAGGTTTACTTGATTTGTCCACCTGTTGGTGACAACATGAGCAAGGATGGGGGAATAACAGTGAATAGATATGAAGAGAAAGAGAATTGTGTCAAAGAAGATTAGGGAGAAGTATACAGACACAGCAAATCCAGCTTGATAGTTGTAGGAGATTTAATAGAGCAAAGAAATCAAAGTTTAGTCTTACAAAGCTTTCTAAACTGGGGACGGTATTCCTCTGCTCTGTACTGACTCCTACTGCGCAGATCCTCTGATTCTCCAACACTGAGGGGATCTGCTGTCAAGGATGTTATGTCAAAATTAAGGAATTAATTGATTTTCATTTCATTTTCATATGAAAAATGGATATATCTCCTAGAACATACTGAGAGATGAGATTGGTTAGAACCAGTTTGGATCGATGAAGATACATTGAAAAGAACATTGTAGCATTTAGAGGATCGCAAGGAGTTCAGTTCCTGCTGACACAAAAAAGATTTAGATACGTGTTTCTTCAGAGATAAATTCTGGAGTGGATCTGAGATGTTAAACAGTTGATTTTAGGAAAAAAATAAGGGTAATTTGTGCATAGTAAGAATTTTAGTTGGAACAGTCCCTGTTATATAAAACTCATCACTGGTAGAAATATGAATGTAAAGTACCAGAAAATATGGACTAAATTTAAATTAGTAAATAATTCAATCCAGTAGGGAAGGATCAGCAGATCAAAGCAGGTCATGTTGGCATTTATTCTGCCATACATGGGGTCTGGAATTTTAGCTCTACCCTGGATTTAGCATGCTTTCCTTGACTGAACATACTCTGCTCTGAGTATGGCTCAAAGCAGCCAAAAGGACCACTCAGTGTGTCACATCCTTTTGTTCGTTGTGACATGAGGGTGCATTTGATGCATACATCAAGTCACCATTTTTATTTAGATTTCTGTTAAAGAAATAAACTTTGCAGTGACTGAATCTGCTCTGAGCTGAATTACATGTTTTGCTCTAGAACAAGTGACAATAGAATAATTGGTAAATAAATTAATAAAAATATATCTGTTGTTCATATATCACAAGGTGTGTCTAATTATAATTCCAACTTCAATGTATTTATTCCTAATTATACTTGAACAAATGAAAAGACAGTCAGGCTCCATTAGAAGAAATTGATCACCAAGACTGATTTACACTACGTATTCAATTTTCCCCATATGTCTATTTTACTCCAAATAAAATATTAAGTATGTAATAGGTATAACATAAATGCAAACATTGATAGATTCATAGAATGATTTGGGTTGGAGGGGACCTTAAAATCATCTATTTTCCACCGGCCTGCTGAGGGCAGAGATGCCACCCTGATACAGAAGCATTTTATAAATATAAACTTTAACTGGGGTTATGTTAAACAATTTTTTTTTTTAATTTACATATCTTCATCTCTTTGCATGTATGCATATAGTGTTTTAACACACTTTCTAAAATTAGTAATTGATTAGATTTTTTATTTGAAAGAATGTCTGTACTATGTGCTGCTAGTACTGTTAAGCATAAGAGTAAGTGGTATATTATAGGTTCATGTTTTTTTAATTATTAATCAGCAATTTTATTTTTCATTGCTGTATGTTTCTCTCATATTTTGCCTTTTAGATCTTTTATTATGTCATTTTCCCCTTCTTTTTAAAGCACCACTAATTCACCTCAGTGCAGCAATAATCAGGAACTGGGGCGTTTGGAAGGAGAGGGAGGGAAAAAGAGCTATTGAAGTAAATGAAGCATTACCCATGACTGCTGCACATGCCAGTGTCTGTTTCTTTACTAGTGTCATATCCCCTCTTCTGAGCATTTGAATGATAACTCATTTCCCAGATCATTCCATGCTCAAGGGCAATAGTTACCTTCACCACAGAGAGAATTAGCACTGGCTATTATAATTTTGGAAATATATAGCAATTACTTGTAGCAGAAACTCGGATCTCAGAATCCCTTAATGAAGAATGGCAGAGTTGAGCTCTGAGATGGTGGCCCAGAGCTGCTAGATTTGCTGTTCTACACAGTTGGTTCACAGAATCCCCATGCAGATCATCTTCCCCCTTCTTTTTCTGTCTTTCTCCCTCCTTTCCACTAGTTTTTATGATTTGATCCACTTAGCATCTCAGCTCTATTACCCTTCTTGTTCACTGCATTGCATTTCCTTACCATTGTGTCTGGCTCATTTTATGGACTTATTGTATCTTAAAAAAAGAAAATGCTTAAATGAACTATGTTTTACAGTTGCTTTGTACCAGAATGATCTCTCTGGTTTTCTTGAACATTGCCAAGATAGTTGCCTTTGTTTTATTTCATAGAATCATGTTCATAGAATAGCCCGGGTTGGAAGGCACCTGAAGAGCATCTAGTTCCAACCTCCCTTCTGGGGACAGGGTAATTTTTCAGGTGATCAGGTTACTCAGAGCTCTATATTTGACACTCTGTATTTCAAAATTAAACTTTATTTTACTTTGAAGGTCTTAAGGATGTGTGAAAGCCGTGTGTAGGTGTAACTAACCATGTATTTATGCTGTTGAGGATAGCATAATGTCCATAAAACCTCTTTTGGGATTATGCAATTTGTGATAAACGAAAAAAAGGATAATGTTAAAGCTCATTTCTAAGTACACGTACTCTCTAATGACATTTATTTTCAAACTGAATTACAGGAAATCTAAAGTCTGAGCCTGATTGCTGTCTCTCTGGGTAAGTTTCATTTTCACATACTATTAGAAAGATAGTCGTAACTGAAAAAAAAAGAGCTTGAAGGAATGTCTGAGAAAAACCATGGATAAAGATCTACATTGTTTTGAATGGATGTTTGCTTGGCACTAGTACTTTTCTTTCTGGAGAAATATCAGAGGCACTTGTGTCTAAAATACTTATGATTAGAAATTATTTTATCATAAATGTGCCAGTCTCATGCAAACAAATTTCATTGAGCTAGGGACATACTGCAGAATGATTTACAACTGGACTTCATGGCACTGACCACAGCCCTTGGAGGATAGTGGTTCCACCAGTTTTCAGTGCACACTACTTTCCACTTATCCATAGTTCCTCATTTTGTCTATGAAGGTGATATGGGAGGCAGCCATGAAAGTCTTACTAAAGTTGGAATAAGCAACAGCCACTTCTCTCCCCCTGCTGCCCCTTTGCTCCCCCAGCTGAGCTAGTCCTTTTGTTGTGAAAGGTTGATCAGGCACAACTTACCCATTGTAAATCTATGCTGGCCCATCCAACCACTTTCTTTCCTTTAACACATTTGGAAAATGTTTCCAGGGCTATTTGCTCCATTGCATTCTCCAAGACTTAGGTGCAACTGACTGAATTGTAGTTCTCTGGACCCTACTTACCTTTTTTGAAGGCAGGGGTGACATTTGCTTTCTCCAGCCCCTAAGAGACTTCCACTGATCATCACGACCCTTCAAAAGTAATTAAGATTGGCATCACAATGACATCAAAAAGTTTCCTAAGAATTTGTGGATGCATCCTACAAAAGCAAGGCCTCAACGCCTGGAAAAAAGGAAATATCAGACCCATTTTTAAAAAGGGTTAATAGGAGGATGCTGAAGGGAATTACTGACCTGTCAGTGTCATCTCAATATGTAGTATGATAATGGAACAGAACCTCCAGGAATTTGTGTCAAAACACATGGAACAGAAAGAGGTGACTAGAAACAACCAGTACGGCTTCATAAAGGGCAAATTGTGCCTGATGAATCCAGCTTTTCAAAGGCCTTGCTTTTGTATACAAGGGAAGTCATCAACAGATGTGAGCTATCTGGACTTTTGTGAGACCTTTTATATGGTATGGCATAATATTCTTCCCTCTAAATTGAAGATAATGGCTTGATGGATGAACTATCATATGCTTAAGGAATTGGCTGGATGGTCATACGCAAAGAGTTGCAGTAAAATGTTCAATAACCAAGTGAAAACTAGAAATGAGTGGTGTCTCTCAAGAGAGACACTGAGACAAAATCCATTTAATATCTTCATCAATAACTTATATAGTGGAGTCAAGTGCAACATCAGCAAGTTTACAGATGACAGTAAGATGGGTGTTGCTGTGGATACATAAGGAATGCCATCCAGAGGGACGGTGAAAATATTGAGGACTGGGCCCAGTTGGATCTCATGGAGCCCAATAAAGCCAAGTGAAATGTTCTGTATCTGGGTCAGGGCAACCCCTATTACCAGCATGAACCAGGGATGAACCAGTTGAGAGCAGTCTTGAGGAGGACTGGTGGGTGAAAAATTTGTCATGGGATGGCAAACTCAACTAACAGCCCAGAGAACAAACCCTATCCAGGGCTGCATCAAAAACAGTGACCATCAGGGCAAGGAAGGGGATTCTGCCCCTCTGTTTCTGCTCTTGTGAAATTGCACTTGATGTACTGCATCCAGCTCTGGAGTCCTATGAAAGACATGGATCTCTTAGAGTGAGTCCAGAGGGAAGAGGCTAGATTTGGACTGGACACAAGGAGGAAATTCTTTTATGAAGAGCATGGACCCAGTTCTGCAGGGCAGCATCCATCCTAAGGAGCTCCAACCAACCTAAAGAGGTCTCCTTTCAGCTGGAATAGTTGATCAAGATTTTCTTTTTCCCATCTATACAAAATACTTTCCTTTGGTGATCCACTCTAGATCCAGTACTTATATTGGGATCTCCATCTCTCTGTTGAAACTCTGCATGACCTTCGCTAGTCAGGAGTCAGCTGGAACAAGAGCTCAACAGTCTTTGATCAAGTTTCTGAAGAAGCTGAAATCTGCTTTCTAAGGAAGGGTGTGAAATTACTAAAACTGACTTGAATAATGAGAAAAGTGACATATTTTATCATTGACTCCAACACTTCTGTGGGAAATAGAATCACTATAATACTCTAAGAAAGCTGTGTGAAAGCAAGTCTCAGAATAAAGAAATGTAAGAAAGTTAAAAGAAGCAAAGTCAGGAAATAATAATGCTATGTGCAGAATAAAGATAGGCCTTAGAAAATATGTTAAGCAAGATAGCAAAAATATGTAAGCATAATAATGGAGTTTTATCCATTGTTTTAGACCAATACAAGTAAGTTGTACATGTCACATGTACATGTACATGTCAGTGTACTAACTGGCTTTAGGAAATGCTTGTCAACTTTTAATATTATCATTTTGGTTAAAAAGTTTTTAAAAGACAATGTAACTAAGAGAACTTATATTGCTTATTGTTGTTACTTATCAACACACCTTATCTTGTTATAAGACCACTTCTTGTCTACCTACAACAGACTAATAGAGAAATGAAAGAGAGAAAAAACACAGGGCTCATCCACAGAAATTGTAATTACTTTAAAAGGCTGATTTAATTGATAATAAAAAGTAATCTCATGGTGCAGAAGCACTAATATTTACAAATTTTGCCACTTAGGGTTGAATTTTGCAAACTTCCTGTCCTTTGCATTATTAGTTGTCTTACATGATAATAACCTTCAAGAAATAATTTTTAAAAAATAAGCTGATTTTAAATGCACTTAAATAATGCTTATTTGGTGTTCTCTCTTCACACATATGCTTTTCCAGCTCTTTTTTTTTTTTTTTTTCATTTGTGGAGCAAGTGAAGTATTTCTAAACAGTGCCAGAGGGACATTGTGCTAATTCTTTGAGAGAGAAAATCCTTATAAATTTAGTATGCCTTAAGCACCCCTGGTTTGTGATAAGGTCCTTCTAGAGGTGCAATAAAGATAATGGCTTAGTTAAAACACTATCAATATACTTGGTTAGGAAATGAAAACACTGGTTTTTCATGCATTGTATTTAAATGAATGGATCATCTTGTTGTTCTTTTAAAGGATGACAATGTACACATGGGTACTCTGCTATGATGGTTTGAGTTTTGGTGTAACTGTGTTTGAATACAGAAATATGGCTTGGATTAAGTGCCATGTCTCTCTGAAAGAGTTCTTTTCTGAGAGTAGAGTGAATATACATTGGGGTGAACGAATACCACTGCAGATATCTTTTTAAGATCCAGGTGTAAATACAAATGCATGTGATATATTGAACATGTAAAAGTATGCTCTAATAAGTATACTAATTATATTTGAATGGAGTTAATAATACCCAGAGCTGAATACACTATTTTAAAAAATGATCAGGATAAATAATTTAAGATTTTTGTTGCAGATATTTTGTTCCATTGCATGTTTTTGCCTATTGGTTTCAGAACTGGGTGTTAACGGCACATGGCACTAATATAGAGAAGGGACTACACAGTTTACTTTCCAGTGGCTGCTTTTGGCTGCAGTAGACCATTTGAAATGTATTCAGGTAGTAACTGAAAAGGGAGTGCAAGGATTTATTTGACTGTCCGGGGAAGAGGAGTTCAATTATCTTCTTGTGGATCTCTCGTCATGTGTGTAAAATATGGGTGTAAAGTAATTTGATCAAAGCTGAGCAATAACACGCCAGCAGCACTGTGACAAGTGCTTTAGATATAGCAACATGCTATGTATCATCATTTTTTCTTTCCCCTAAAACCTAATGGGATGGCATAGCTTTTGATCTCTGCTGATAAGGCCTTGTACGCATCCCATATGACAATGTATATTTTGAGTGTGTTGTCCTTCTGGGCTATATAAATAAATATTTTGAAGGCAGACATGAGTGCCTTCATTTTAATTCTTTCCTTTTTTCCAACCAGAATATTTTTTCAGGCAGTAAGGTCCAGGGTTTCTGGTAGAGATTATATAGTGAATTGGGATGTTTTCCTTACCTCTGAAAATTTCAATATAGTAAATTGTAGCTACATTCAAGTGCTTTCAAAAATAACACTCTTGATACATCTAATATATTACTGCAGGTTGTTATAAATTCTGCCATGCATCCCTACAATATATTTTAAAGCCACCTAAGTAGCCAGTTACAATATGATTTGCCCGTATCCTGATGTTTTCCACAAATGATGGCTCACAGTAATCCATTTATAAGTCTATCGAGCCTTCACACAGATGTTCTGTTGCTAACAGTTCCACTGCCTCCTCCAAATGCTGTTATCATTTTCCTGACCTTTCTGGTGCCTCACCTTTGACCTCCTATTGATTGGGTATATTATAATGATTCTACTCTCATGAAGCAACAGTTACTGCTGTTCTCTGGATATTTTCAGGAAGAGTGTTTTTCCACATGACTATGTGGACAGTATTTTCCTGTGGTGAGATAATTTTTTTCTCCTATTTTTCAAGGGCTTTTTGTGAGCTAGAATGACAAAATTAACATCTGAAGGGCTGATATTTTTTTCAATGTCTCATTAATCTTGTGGGATAAATGCTTGGCAGATTCCAAAGAATATGTTATATCCGAGAGAGTTATAATATGACATTAATATAAAATGTAGTAAGAATTTGATTTTTTTAACATATATGCAAATGCCATACTGAAGAAGGCAATTACTGTTAGACTCAGAGAACCAGTGCAGAGAAACAGAGTGGATAAGGAGCAGAACTGCCCAATTTTTTGAGAGGAGCCCAGTTCACTTTCCTAATTTTCCATGAAAAAGACAGCTTGATGTTTAACTAGCTCTGTTGCACAGTCACAGAATTTCTGAGGTGGGAAGGGACTTCTGGGGTTCAAATTGTCCATCCCTGTTCTCAGTCTGGGTCAGCTGCAGCAGTTTGCCTAAGAAGTTTAAACTCACTAGACATTCTTTGAGGCTAACTAGATCTTCCTATCTGCAATTCAGTACTTCAAAAGATTATACTCCACTGTTAGCAATAATTTGTACTATGCCACTTCTTCCTATTATAGTTGGATATGGGTATTTTTAATATTTCTTCTGTGTTTGTCATCTAGGAAAACTCAATGAGCACAGAGTAGCAATCAATTAAAAGTAAATAGGTATCTCTGACAGTTTAAAAGAGTCCCAAAGAGGATGACAAGAGATTGGTACAAGACAATAAATAATTTATAGCTGGATAAAATTAATCAAGAACCTCCAATTCCCTCTGTCCCCACACGCAGGTGCTCAATTACAGTACCTCTAAGAGGCAGGAGACCAATAACCAAACATCTGTGACATAAATGAATTTAACTATTAGGGAAGAAAGTCTTGAAGCATATAAACACACTAAAGTAACCAAACCAAATTACAATACAATGTACATTTGCTTTGTATAATGCCTTTCATTATACTATTTCCCAGAACTCTTCACATAATTAAATAATATAAATGAGGTGGAGTATAAGTGAAATACAGCAGCAACAGAGAGATTTTCTAATGCAGGCAGAGAACACAATTATAAGCTATTGCAAAAACTAAGAAAATAATTAGAAAAAGAGAAGAATTCAGACGGTGATGACCATGAGACCCAGTTCCAGAAATCTGGTGTACTGGGAACAGATGGCTTCCATTTGTCAGCAAACAGCATCTTAGGTCATAAATTTGTCAATCTGGTGAAGACAACTTTAAACTAGAGTTGCTATGGGATGGGAATGCAAATCTATCCCACTCACACCAGTTTGATGCTAGGGCCAGAAAGAGATGCCCGCAGCCTGGAAAGGGATCACAAGTCAGCAGGAGAGGTAGCAGGAAAGGTAACAAATAGCCACTCCAGCCAGTGAGTTGTCTTCAACAGAATCCAATTTAAAAGTCTCTAAAAAAGTGCATGGAACATGGAGAATTAAAAACAAGGAGTCAGGGATGTGCACACACCTGCAGGTTACAGTGGGATGGCTCCTATGACTGTAGTGCAAGGATACAGTCTCTTTAGGAAAGAAGACAGGAGACACAAGGAACGTGTGTTGTCCTCGGTATCAACGATCAGCTGGAGTGCGTGGAGCTCCACTTGGGAATGAATGATGAGCTGACTGAGAGCTTATGGATCAGGATTAAAGGGAAGGCAGGGATAGGTGACATTATTGTGGGGATCTGCTACAGGCCACCCTATAAGGCACACTGAGCAGATGAGAGTCTTAATGGACAAGTAGGACCAGCCTCACATTCACGGTTCCTGGTCCTCTTGGGAGACTTTCAACCACCCTGATATCTGCTTAAGGGACAACACAGCCAGGTATAAGAAATCCATGAGGTTAGTGGAATGCATTGATGATAACTTCCTTCTCCAAGTGACGGAGAATCCAGTGAGGATTATGTTATTATATGTGTTATGTTGGACCTTGTTCTCTCCAAAAAAGTAGGGGCTGATGGGGAATGTGCAGCTTGAGGGCAGCCTGGGCTAATGATCATGAAGTAGTGGAGTTTAAGATCCTTTGGACAGTGAAAGGGGTGTGCAGCAGGTTCACTGTCCTGGACTTCAGGAGAGCTTTGGCCTCTTCAGTAATCCACTTGATTGACCATGAGACAAAGTCCTAGAGGAAAGAGAAGACCAGGAAAGATGGTTAATATTGACAGGTCACCTCCCTCAAGCTCATGAGAAATGCATTCCAACCATAAGAAAGTTGGACTAAGCTACCAGGAGGCCAGCATGAGTGAACATGGACCTGTTAGACAGAGGAGAGACACTAAGCTGATCACAGAGCTGGAACACTTCTCCTGCATAGACAGGTTCAAAGAGCTGGGGTTCACAGACATTTTATAGCAGTCTTCCAAGTAACTAGAGGGATCCTACCAGAAATCTAAAGAGGGACCTTCTACAAAGATATGTAGCAAAAGGATGATGTGCAATGGCTTTAAACTGACAGATGGTAGTTTTACATGAGGTATTAGGAAGAAAATCTTTGCTGTGAGGGTAGTGAGGCACTGGAACTGTTGTAGATATCACATCCCTGGAATTTTTCAAGGCCAGGCTGGATAAGCATCTGAACAACCTGCTCTAGAGGAAAGTGTGCCTGTCCATATTGGGCCTTTGGAACAAGATGATCTTTAAGGTTCCCTCCAAACCAAACCATTCTATGATTCTATGAAGAGTTAGTACCTTAGAACATGGCACAGGACCATTAAAATTAGTGGAAATCTTTCCATTCTCCTCCGTGGAAGCAGTATAACTCCAGGGGGTAACAAGATGTTTTGCAGAAGCTGTAGAAGCATTGATTGGAGAAAAGTAAAGACAAAGACGACAGTGACAGTTCAGTAGAGGGAACAGGAAGAGAAGTAAACAGATTTGTGTCATCCCTGAAGAATTTCAGAAATAGTTACCTACCTCATTACTAGTTTTCTTCATTTTCATGCCTTCACAATGCAGATACAGTAAGTGAATTGAATTAACAAACCTACCCAGGTTTAAAGCATAGGTGGGACTAAATAGTGCAGTTCCTAAATGGTTCCTAAAATGATTGTTGATCCATATACATGTAGGAATAGTCCCTTCTATTCCATATTTACCTCTTCTCTTTTATAAAGCAGCAGTGCATGAATCCTTCTGGAACATTGCTTGTGAGTTTTGAGAGTCCCAGGGCTAATTCAGTTGGTTGCTCATCTGATTGCTTCAACATTAAACACACGGTTTGGCTGCTGCTACTGCTGTAGAAGACCATTTCTGTTTAACTCCTGACAAATGAGATAGGTAATAGCTTATGTAACATGGTTGAATTTACTCAGCTATTTTTATTTTTTTTTCAATTGACTAGGAATTTATGATTCTATTTTGCCAAATAATACTTTGGCAGGTTCTTCAGAAGCACTCCATAAGGCTCACTGATCTATCATTTTTCTTTGCATAGGTATTTATCTGTCCAAAATACTTTCTCCTACTCTTCCTTTTTTTAATCTGGTAACTACATGGAGGTGGACAATTCCCTTGTCTGGTGAGATATAATTTTTTTCATTTCTTTCTAATGATGCCAGAATGAATCATCCCTCTTCTCATTATAGCTTATGAAATTATTATTTTCTTTTTAGGCAAAATGAGGCTTTAGTTGTCATCGAAACCTTGTTATTGTACTTATGTAGTCAAAAGATTTATTTTTATATTATTCAGTTCCTGAATCTAATTAATAGATTCATTTGAATGAAAAAGGATTATAACCTCTAGCTGAAGGTCCAAGACCCAGTTCCTTATGTTTGACACAAATGATAGTCAAATAAAAACATACAGAAAAGGGATAAACGACTATCAGAACAGATTATTTCTGAGGAATGCAAGTGACAACCAGGGATGAGATTCAGCAGACACAGGTCTCCTATATTAATAGATTTCATGTCCACAGGCAGATTCTAGATGACTATTAACAATGTTTCATTAAATGCACATTCACTATGTTTCTGATTATTTTGTAATGGTATTTTAAAATATATTTTATTTATAATAGGAATTTCAGAATGCAACTTAACAGCCTCCATATCTCTTTTCCTTTTTCAAGATAATTTATTTTTACCTGTTTTAATAATGTCAGTAATGTTTATTTTTCTGAATGACACATACCTGTTATCATTCAGAATGTGGACCTGTTTATACTGGATTTGTTTCATTTAAATTATATTTTAATTTTTTTTAGTCCTTTTTGTTGCTCTGTGTAAATTTCCTACATGTTGAGTAGTATGTAATTTCACAATTTAGCCTTTTTTATCCAGTTACCAACTGACCAAATTTGCTGATTTCACCTAAATATAAGAAAAATCATCTTATAATTTTTTTTTTTTTTGCTTTTTCAAGCAATGTTTCAATGCCATTTTTTTATGAACTTAAGAATCTATTGTGGCTTATATGTAGTTGGAGATTCTAAATATCTGTTTAGCTACAGATTTTTTTTTACATATGAAAATTTCAAAATTACTCCTCAAATTTAGTTTCAAGGGGTACTAGCCCCCAGAAAAAAGGCTCAGGAAGTGTCAAAAAATGTATATAGTTTTAAGCATGGGACCAGATACTTATCTAAATGGCATGGTGCCATTATTGAGTGATTTTGAAATACACAAGAAGGTGATGTCATGGTCCTGAATTTTTCAGTTTCAAGTCTGTCTTATACCCATATTCCAAAAGGTCCTCAGAGTGATGCCATATGGAATGTGAGGCAGACAAGTTGGGTTATTTTGTAGACCACGATACCAGATGTGGAATGTGGCTCTGATGCTTATGGAACTGATCAATAGGGATTTTTTTAATTCATTTTAAGTCATTTAGAGCACAATGGATTTAAACTGTATGGAGTGTTTGCAAGGAACTCCTTTCTGGGAATCTTCTCTCTGCTGAAGAGTGCAAATGTATACTACAGCCAGTATTATTACATAAAGAAATTGTTGCTTAGCATTCTCTATATGTAAAAATGTTTAAAATTTAATCTTCATGTCCAGCCTTCAAAGTCCTTATAATAATTTCTTCTTTTTGTGCATACCCAGAACTCCTCAGGCTAAGATCACCTTCCTATACCTTGTTGGGATCTAGGACATAGGAACTGAACTAATTTGAAATAAACATGTAATAAAATGCTGCTGAATCTTCATTCTTTTTAAAATCTGACTGGAATAATTTTTTTCATTCCCTCCTCACTTTTCTCTCCTCTGGTAGGGAGGGCAATCTCTTACAGAAACAGAAGATCTTAGTACTTCTGATTTTTTTAGTGCAATGGGGATGAATCTTAACATTGTCATTCGCCAGGAGTGTCACTTAAAAACTCAATTTACAGAGTTATGTGGAGACATAAATCCATGCTCTTGTTGATACTGTACCACGGTAACACTGCAGAACTCTAGGTGATGTTCAGGATGAGGAAGAGCATTCTAAGGAACATACTCCATACTACAGTTATTGAAGTCGTCCCCTACCAGAGGATCGCAATATATTATTTTCTGACAGTTTTTGTTTCTATGTAGAGGTGGTATAATCCCAGCCAGCAGCCAAGACCCATGCAGTCTCTTGCTCAGTCCCCCACCAATGGAATCGGGGTGGGAATTGGAAGAATAGAAGACAGAAAACTTGAGAGTTGAGATAAATAGGGAAAAAAAGTGCAGCACACACAAGCAAAGTAGCAAAGTGAAACAAGGAAAGAAGTCACCTCTTCCCATGGGCAGGGAATGGTTCAGCCATCTCCAGGAAAGCAGGGACCCATCACACATAACTGACTTGGGAAGACAAACGCTATCACTCCAAATGTCTNCACTGTGTAAGCTCTGCTCAGCAACTCTATCCCGGTCAAAAGCTGCACAGTGGAATAGTCATTGGAAAAACAGACAAAAAATTATGAATGAAGAAAAGAGAATTCCTTAGGGTAGAAGACTTTAACCCTTTGTTTTTTTTCACAACAAACATTATTCCTTCTTTCAAAACGTAAATGTACCTTAAGCCCTATCCAGGATATCTCATTCTTTGAAAAAAACTAATAATTACAGTCTAGATCCAGGAATGAATTTGGACATGAATTCAAAATGAAAAAGGATGCCTAAGTTTTTGAGTCTTAAGTTTTAGAAACAGCATTTAATTCCAGGCTAGTTTAGTGATCAGCACTTCCCACTTCCTTGGGTCTTATTTTTGTCTTCTTGTTGTTCATATGCGTTTATTTTCATTATCCTTCTGAGATGATCTTAATTCTTCCTATATAAGTTAAATATGTTTATTTAGTTCTAAGATTAAAATTTCATTCTGGGAACCAGGCCTAAATTTATATGTTACAGTGTATCTAGGTTAGTTAGGCACTTTCATTGCATCTTTCACGTCATAAGCCGCATCATCCTTAATGGCACAGCTTATGTCATGAAAAAAGCGGTGCAGAAAAGATTGTCCTCACAATGTTCTGTGGAGGTGGACAATGCCCTCCTGATTTTCAAGGGCTATTTGTAATATCTAGCTTGTGCTTTTGGAGTTATTGAACTGCGGTTTGACTCATCTGCTTGATGGAATGTGTGTTTCTGATCTGATTAGGACACAGGTTCTATTTTGAGAGATATTCTGCCACCTCTTCGACATTTCTCATCAGCTAATAAATTTCATTTCTTGATTAAATTGCATGATTCAAGAAGACATATACATATTTATGATCTCCCCATCAAATCTCTAGAATTAGTACCAGCTAGAGTTTTTTCCATTAACTTTGTGTCTTGGAGTTGTCCCACATTATTGACTTACTCTTTGCATCCTTCTGAGACAGTACAAATTTTCTTTCATTGGTGGATAATTTCTGTATTTTTTTTTAATAATTTTTTTTTAGTCTACAATCAAGTCACTGAGATTATGCCAAAGTTTCTTTTGTACTTGCTTAAAGTATCTGGACAAAGCATTTACAAAAATGATTGTGCTACTCTAGGCAACCAGGGCCATGGAGCATAACTGGTCTATTCTTTCTTTATAGGATACTAAACATAACATAATCAATCCTTATATCTTTCAATTTTCAAAGCTGTGTTTTGGCAGAAATATAACAAATAAAAACTGTCAAAAAGAATTCACGCTAGATAAAAATGTCTTGCTTTCCAGCCAGCAAAATTTAAATTGAGCAGTTTCTGTACTGTCTGGATCTTACTTATTTGCCTCCAGTGTAGGTTGTTCCTTGTTTTTCTTGTAAGTCTCTTGGATCTATTTATATTTAAAATCAGCAATTTTCTGGTTTTCTCTGTCTGTTTCATTGTTGTATTGGACTTGCATGGCCAGGTTTTGATTGTGGGGGGAGCTATGGGTGTATCTTCTGTGAGAAGCTGCCAGAAGCTTCTCCCATGTCCAGCAGAGCTAATGCCAACCATGTCTAGTATGGACCTATCAAGATCAAACCAATCAGGAATGACGGTAAAGTCTCCATGAAAGCATATTTAGGAAGTGAAAGAAAGTTACAGCACAGATGTTAATTGGGGCAGAGAAGAGTGGCATGAGAACCTGCAAGAGGAACAACTCTGAAGATACCAAAGCCAGTGGAGAAGGAGGGACAGGAGGTGTTCCACGTGCTGGAGCTCAGATTCACTGTAGGCCATGGTGAAGACCATGATTAGTCAGGCTGTGCCCCTCGAACTCGTGGAGGTCAACGGGACAGCTGAGATTCATCTACAGTATGAAGGAAAACTTCCTCCCCTAGCCCCCAGCAGGTTGAATTTTCAAAATGAGTAGCTATTTGGATACCTTCTGCTTTCCTACTTAGAAAAATGAAAACAGCTTGACTCCAGTGTTCTCAGAAATGGTATTTCTTTAAAATGCATCATCCAAAGAACAACATCACTAAGCAGAAATTGAAAATTTGAAAGTCTTAGCCATGTTGACCAAACCATGGAGTAAGGGACAAATTTAAGAATCTAATTTTTTTTTTGTCTATACAAGTTACAGAAGAAATTTTCTGCTTTTTTCCCCCTGTGCTTATTTGCAAATATATCAGCCCAAGTGTAACACTAAGATAGTGTTCTGGATATGGTTTGGCCACCCAGCCATGAAACACTGTTGATATTAAAACAGTGGGCATTATAACCTTATATTGAAGAAAATTAGCTCTGTTATAGATTTGTAGTGAAAAGGACTGAGTAGTGTGTTCTACTCTGTGATCTATCTAGGGAAAGCAGGAAGTCTACTAATCTGAGCATTGTAGCAAATTTTGTGATCTATACTGTTTTACAGACTTCCAGAATCAACAAGAAGAGCTGAGTAGCATTTATAGACTTATCCTTTTACTTCTCCCAGTATTCATTTCTTCTTATCAACACCTTCTATGTGTCCTGGCCTCTCTATAAGACAGATAAATAAATTATCATTGCCTATGGCAGATTGTAGCTGTTCAAGGAGATACATTTTCTGCCATCAAGACAGCATCTCCCTTAAATGTAGCATACACACAGTAATCTTGCATCATAAAACTACAGCTGGAAACTATTTACAGAAACTATGGAGCTGGATTAATTTTTCCTCCCTCTAAATCAGATAGATCTCACCAGGGAGGTTATTATCTTTGAGAGATTTCTCTAAAAACAAGTTTTATTACCTCACCTTGCTGAGTCACTCCATCTCTGCCATAAATATTGTGAATCAGTGATGTTTTTTCCAGATTTTTTTATTTCTGTTTGTATGATTGAAGCTCTCAAAGTTTGTTTTGAGGAAAGGAAAAACAAAGGACAATTTTACTGAATTCTGGATAAGGCTACAATCCAAAATTCTGCAGTTAAAACATATGAATAGGCAAGATGTCAAAATGTGCTCCTGAGCATATTTTATTATGCAAATAAAAATATGAGGATCTTGACATGAATTACGAAGTAGGGATTTTAGAATCTGAATACACTTCCAGCTCCGCAGATGGACTCCCAACTATGATGAGACTAGCTCAAATCCCCAGAATATCTTGTATGAACTTTGTAAGGGGAGCTGCGCCCATATCTGGATTTTAGTTTAACAGGTGGAGCACATCTGCATTTTGAAATCACATTACCATGAGTGTACAGGGTGTGTGAGAGTGGAATGCTTGATGAGGGTTGCCCTCACCCTGAAACAAAATGCATTTTATAAACCTGCGTGCTCAAAGAAAAACTTGACAATTGGCACCCTAATAGGAGTGTGAAACTGCACAAATTTGCCACCTCTAACTTTAACACCCTTTGCAAAAACAAACTGACAGACATGGCTGACTTTTCTTGACATAGCTTTAAAGCATGGCTTTGTTTCAGTGTGGATTAGCATACACATGCAATGGCAAGACACACTTGATTTAAGTCTTTTTTGGTCCTAGATTTTTGGGTTTTGTTTTTGTGTTATTTTTTTCTCCTTTTATTTTGTCACTGATGGAGCAGAACCTGCTCCTACTCATCATTCTTTTTTAATCTAGCCCAGCGATGAAACACACAACTGGGGCAAGCTTGGCAGTTGAAGGATCCAGATGCTAAATTCCAGGATTAATTTCTCTAGCAGAGGCAACTGGGAGTCAGATCCTCTCTCTAGCTTTCCTAGCAGCTTGGTTTAACCCCCGGCAATCCAAAAAGCTCGTTTTTGTGTTAGACAGGGAGTTCAGTTTTCCTGCAAGGTAAAGAACTGCCAGATTTGCTTTGTCAAATGAAGGATTTTGTATTTAAATATCAGTGCCTTGATTTTCTCAGTAATGGGAACTCAGTCATTGAAGACTTATGCATGTGTTAATGATGCTTTCATTTGGCGTCTTCCTCAAAATGTGACAAAACAAGAAAGTTGACATTAGCAAGGGAGAACAATGAAGGGAAGGGTAAAAAGAAGCAGTGATATAGTGGCATTAAAAGAGGGAATTGTGATACATGACAAGAGAAAATCAAAGTAGCTTAATTCATGTAGAAATGTAAAGTCAGTTAAAATGCCATCAGATTATCATTTAACCTGCTTTTTTTTTTCCATTGGTTTCCTTTTTTTTTTTTTTTTTTTTGTTTGCCTATTTGGTTAGTTTTGTTTTAAAGTGACCTTCTTTTATACTTGATGTCAGGTTAATGAATTGAGACAGAACTGTGGAACAAAGAAATCTTGCATTCTTTCAGTAAATGTTTTACCCTTTTTGCAGCAGTACTTAATGAAAAGTAAACCCTAAATATTAAACTTAATTCAGTCTCTAAATTGTGTATACTGTGGTTGCAGGGACTATTAGCCACCAGAAGACATAAAGCAATATAAACATAGTCTGGATTTCCAGTAATGAGTTATGCATTATGCGTGTTTTTTAAAATAACTCATGTCTGTGTTTATCAAGCAGTACATGTTGAAGGTGCACTACATATTAAGTGACAAGCATGTCATTTCACAAAAATATTATCAGGGAAAAAAAATTAAGATGAAGGAGCATTAAAATGTAGCTACTACAGAAAAATACTTACAATGAAATACTCAGTTTCACATTTGAAAATAGATCTTTTTATATGACCATCTGTAAATTAATAGCTTACACTTTTTTAATATCACACCAACTACTGGTTAAAAAAAAAAAGGCTCAAATATAATATGCATCTCAAGACCAGATAGATTTATGTTTAAATAATTTTTCTTCTTCCTGCTATTAGGTCTTTCAAACCTACTTTACAATAGGTATGGATGACTTTACAAGAAGAGATTTGGCAAGCTTCATAGAACAGTGGGAAAAACTGGAGGTGAAAAATGAAAATTAAACTTCACAATGAACATTTTCAGCATGGAGCCTGAAGGTGATCTTAAAGGTTACATTTATTTTAAAGATTTATTTTTATGCTATTAGATTTATTCCTGCATCTAATAGTGGTCTTGACCAAAGGAACACCAGAAGTGCTCTGTGGGAGAGGACCTGGAATGCAGCTCTGCAGAGCAGGGAAAAGGCTACTTTTTGGGATTTCTCCTTTACTTTCCTGGATGACCATATTCTACCCAGAGAATTGAAATAAATCTATTATCCTGATGGCAATAAATGAGTTTATGCTCATTGTTTCCATGTTTGTGCTGTGTGCACACTTCAGATAGCATACAATCAAGGTCAGATGGATTTTATTTAACAAATGAAAACTAAGTGCAAGCAGTATAAGTAACGTGTCTGCTTATGTGTTGTTTTGAAAAGTAACCTGAGAATTTTTGGCTGCAATCAAGCTCTAATATGATGCCAAGATTCATGACCTATAGTTCATAAGTGGGAGCATAGGTCTTAGAGTTGTTTGTGAGCAATAAATTACAAGCTCCTGATTAGAGAATTTTGGAGTATGGCTTTGGTCAAGGCCTTGTCAAGTGAAATAGACCCAAGAAAAGATGGATCAGCAGAGGGATTAAAGTCTGGTCTAAAGAAATACATTGGGATATCTCTGGGGATAATTAAACCTTTACTCCAATAAAGGAAAAGTCAGCAGTATTATATATGTGAAAAAAACATGCATAGTCTCTATAACCTGTGTTCATGTCACCTTGTAAAATTAGAGTTTTCTTGCCTGGAGGAGGATACTTTACAGCAAGTAGGCTGCAAAGTGCTATTAAGTCACTTGGCAGAATTTCTTATGCCTCCCCTACCAGCACTATTTATTATGGGTGAGATCCTGACACCTTTGAAAACAAAGAAAAAATTCCCTCTGGGTGTCTTGAGGCCATTATTACAGGAGGTTACTTTATAAAGAAATTTTATTTGTTTTGTGGTAGATGATGTGAGTCTTTTCAGAGTGAGATGAGTAGAGGGGCAGGATGATCTCACTCATACCTCTGGCAATACTCTTCCTAATGCAGCCCAAGCTACCACTGGGCTTCTTGGCCAGAGAGAACTGCTGGCTCATGGACAGCTTGCTGTCCACCAGGACCCCTATGTTCTTCTCCACAGAGCTGCTTTCCAGCAGACCAGCCCCCAGCCCATAGTGGTGGGTTATTCATACCCAGGGGAAGGACCCTGCACTTGCCTCTGTTGAATTTTGGACGATTCTTCTGTGCCCATCTCTCCATCCTTTCAAGATCCTTCTGAAGGGCTGCACAGCTCTCTGGGGTATTGGCCACTCTTCCCAGCTTTGTGTCACCAGCAAAATTGCTGAGGAGGCCTCTGTCCCTTCATCCAAGCTATTGATGGATAAGTTGAACAATTCAGGGCCCAGAGACAGACATACAACATCCATCCCGGTGCCACTGATTACAACTCTGGGATCTGCTCTTCAGCCAGTTCTCAGTCCACTCACTGTCCTTCCTGAGTTTGCCTATGAGGATGTTGTGAGAGACAGGGTTGAAAGCCCTGCTAAAGATGAGGTAGACAATATCCACTACTCTCTCCCCTCATCCATCAAAGCAGTTGTTCCATCATACAAGGTTATTTGGTTAGTCAAGCATGATTTGCTTTTAGTCAATCCATAGTGACTACTTCTAATCACCTCTGTCATCCATGCAAATAGAGATGACTTGCAGAATGAGGTACTCCATCACTTTTCTGGGGGTTGAGGTGAGGCTGATTGGTTAGTAGTTCTCTGGGTCTTCCTTCTTTGCCCTTTTAGAAAGACTGGGGTGATGTTTTCTTTCTTCCAGTCCTCAAGCACCTGAACTGATCATCATGACCTTCCAGAGATGATTGTGAGTGGCCTGGCTATGGTGTCTGCCAGCTCTCTCAGCACTCATGGATGCACCCTGTCAAGGCCCATGGGCTTGAAGATGTCAAGATTGCCCAAGTGTTCTCTGGCCCAGTTCACTCAGTTTTGCATAAACTGTAGTTTTAATAATTTATACCCAGTCTTAGGTACAGGAAAAGCAGAGATTACCAGTTACAATGTTTGGGTTGGAAAGAAGAACCATGGTTTTTAATTTTTAGGATTTTTTGGCCTTTCTTTCAAAACTTGTTGCAACTCACATTGATTTTCACTTTAGAGCATCCTGTCAACAGTCTCAGAGAACTTGCAGAGAAAATAACATCACAGAAAAAATACTATTCTTAAGGAGTTCACTTCTGCCAAATAAAACAGGAAAAACCCTTGCGACTGTTACAGTACCAGTTTTGGAGCTTGTAACAGGAGCTCACCACATCAGAACGGTGCTTTTTTCCAGGCATTTATTTAATTTGAATCACCAAAATAACTATTTAACAACAAAGTTCATTAAAAAAAGACATAAGTGAAGATAACACAAGAGAATTATTTAATTTACTCAGATAATTTTTAATATAAGAATTTGAACATATGTTCAATTTATCTTGTCATTAAGGCATACAATATCATTGTTCAATTTGGAGTTAGAAATAGCACGTTGTCTCTAAACAATATTGATATTATGCTTTTATTCATTTATATGGGTTCTGCTGATATCCTTGTTTGTCAAATTACTACTGTGAGAGACTCTGTAGATCAGTTTAATTTTCAGTAAATGTTGTTCCAAAAAAGAGCCTAGCATGTGATTAATCCATGGAAACCTATAAAAGCTGTAGGATCTCTTGAGAGACATAAATTACTTCTTTAATTCAAATGCATAAATTGTTTTGAATAAAGGAACACGCAGAAGAGCAAAAAACATATCAGTCATTCTTCATTGAAATACTGTAAAATTCTATATCAAACTGATATTTACCTTATGATATTCATATCTCTTAAAATATTTGAGGATGTAAAGATATTGAATTAGATTGTTGCCAATATGGAGCTGTGTCTTGGTGGTTGGAAAACAACTGTTCATCTGACAAAGAAGTTATCCTATGTTGTGTTTAGGGAAGAATTGGAAGGTGTGGTGGCAAAACATCAGTAAGTAGGCTCAATTTTCCTGAAATGAAACTTCATACAATATTTCCATGTTTTTTCAATTGATTTGTCTAAGGCTTTTTAATAATCTGTGCCAAATACCAAATAATCTTTCCTTTTAAAGGTTTTACCAAAGTAAGTTATTTCTAGCCAATAAAATGGTATATTCAAATGTGCCTTTGGCATCAAGAAATTAAAGGCAACAGCCTAAGAGATGAAAATATTTGGAAGCTTTTTCTTTTTTTTTTTTTTTTTCCACTTTGTATTCAGAAATTGAAAGAGCTTTTGGGTATAAGTTTTAACAGAATGCTCTTTATTGAGTTGCACCTGAGAGGAATAGTCAGCAAAAAATGTTAACTTATGAATTTTCTTGAGAAATAACAGTTAAACTAGCACATTGTTACACTAGAACTCCCTCTGGAAAAACGGTTTTATTTTTATTTTGGTAGGAGGCATCTCCCTTTTGGTCAGTCAAGTGCTGTTAAACCCTGTTTTGAATTCTGTAAGCTCTAAAAATTAATTTCTTCCTTAATTCTCTTGAAATATGGAATCTGACGTGGAATGTGAGAGTAGAGGTACATAAGATATGTATGGGCATATTGTGTCTTGGGAAAGAAACATAAAGACAACAGATGTAACCGTAGTCAAAGTGTTTTCTTTGTCTGTTCAGTCTTGACACCATCTCTCTGCAGTACACACTTCTATAAATTTGTAATTGAATCTTGCATTGAAAACTTTGCTGCAGAGGTTGTGTCTTCATGGCTGGCTTTTTTTTTTTCTTTTTTCCCCACAAATCTAATATGAAATGATGAGGCTATAAAAATTATTATTTATAAGTGTTTCATATTCTAAGTAAATAATAATTTATGGGAAATAATGAATAAGATATACTCACAAGAGGAACCAACATCAATCCTAGACACATATATGTCCAAATATTGCCAAAATAATATTTTTATTTCATATGTTTATGTCATTATATTTTTTTGGTCATTATTATGGTATCTGTAGTGCAATTTTGGAACAGTAAATATGTACTTGAAAAATCTGCATTGTTATTCTCCTTTTTAACGAAGTGTATCTATTATTCTACTTTTGGTTTTTCATTTAATAAAAAATAAATAGTCTTATTAAATGTCACCTTAAATTAGTATGTATTAGGAGTATGTGTCCTAAAAATCCAAAGGTAAACCTTTCAACTGATGGAGGCAGCTTTGTCCCAGTGAAAGAGTTCATATATGAATCTTTTAAAAAAAGGTGTCTTCCCCTCACTTCTGCATTTTCTGATTGCTATCCCTGCTTTACGACCATTTCACTTCCATGGCCTATAGTTATCCTGCCATCAAATGAATTAAGTTCTTTCTATTTTGCCCTTTCAAAATGATAGAATCCTAGTTGATAGCTAAAAATATTGTTGTTATACTCAAATTGTGAGACCTTTTGTTCGATATAATTTTTTTTTCTATGATTTATGATAACAAATTCTTCATTTTCATCTGCATTGGTCACTTCATCTTCATTTAATTTACCTTTAATTAGTTTAAAATCATATGTGAAGAAGATCAAGGCAGTCTATTATCCTGGCCAACACAATTTTTATGGGCTCCTAGAGTTTTTTACATTATTATCTGTTTGCCTTTAAGTCTTAATAATTTTTTCCTTCAAATTACTTTAAAATCATTAGGTAACAATAGCTGCCCAAATAATAGTTTTTTTTCAAAGCTGCAGTGGTACTATATGGACTAAACCCAGGATCTACACTTGTCTAAAAGACAGAAGAGATCATATGATCTTTCTGATAAGGATTATAATGTCCTCAGACATGAGTACATTGATTATCTACTGTGATTTTTTTGCACCCTACTTATAGTAATTTACATTTGTAGACCCTGATTTCTATAAGGCAACTTGCCTCTTCTAATATGCTTAATGCCATCTACTTTACTTAAAACTGAGGCAAAATATTAATTCCAGTTTTGGGGCCATATCTACATTATATTTAATCTTTTTCCTTGATCTATTTTTAATTATGTGGATAAGAAACTTTTCAGTATTTGTTTAATATTCTTTGCAAGATCTAATTTATCTTGACTTTTGCAGTTCTCGCTTCTTCTCTAAACATATTGACCTGTAACTTTCACTACTGATTAAACTCTTTTCCTTTCTTGCAGGTCTTCTGTTTTTCTCACTTTTGAAGACACTTCCATTTAGATTTGTGGCCCTTTTTCTTCAATTTTCCTCCTCTTTGTATTGAAAATCGAAGAAAATTCCTGTGCTGATAGCTTAGGGAGGTTCTAAATCTGTGGTTCATTAAATTCAACTCTGGCAAGTTTTCTCTTCTGAATTTAAAACCTTCATTATGGAATTGCTTTTATTTGGTTCCCCTTCATTTCAGCTGAGTCACTCACAACCACTTGATCCAGTGTTACACCACTTAGACCAACTTGATAAAGAGTTTTTAATAGAAGCGCCTCATATGAGCCTCTAGTCTCATAGCATTCTTATTAGAAAATAAAATTCTTATGAAATCACATCAATTTTTCTGAAATAGTCAGTACTTTTATATATAGCAAAAACTTTGACCAGGATGTATTTCTACCCATAATGCAAAGCTGATTCTCTTTGTAGAAATTACTGGGGAAAACACCAAATAGCAACCAAGAAAACCCCAAAAGAAACCCAAATGAACCCCCCACAAGAAATAAGCACTGCTAAAATTTGGTAGAATACAGTAACTGAAGGAAAACCGACATATAATAGTGAAGAGAATGGATTACTTCTTCTACAATATCTCAGTTGTCCAGGCAGACTGGCACAAAAAAATAACATGTATTTTATTATAGCCCAATGTAATATTTAGGAGAAAATAACACAATTATAAAACCAAAGAAAATGTCCATGAAATAATAATAATTACTTAGTATCTAGGATCAGATCATATCCTGAATCCTCTGTTTCAAAACTGCCAGAAGTGAAGGGTCATTCTGGGTGTTGCTATAACCTAATGATAAGTATTCCATAAAAAAGGTAGAATAACTTCAATATGAAAGAGAGGCATGAAATATATGCAGGAGATGGATTTAAAAGGTGTAACTTTCATACATAATGAAAGCTCAGAATAATGCCCTGTTATTAAAACTGTAGAGATATTTCCTTCTCCACTGAAGAATTGATGGAAAATTCTTGGCTGAATTTTCCAGTGTAAGAAGGACTTGGAAATGTGACAGCAGGATACAGAGTCAGGCTGCTGAATACCTTACTTAGATGTACAATTTTTACTGAAGAAGTTTATGAAATCTTCTCTCAAATAGAAGTAGTCTAAAGGTAATCGTTTTGTTCCAAATATGAAATATAGAAATCATATAGCCCACCATCTTCTCATCTTAAGAAGGGTCAGCCTTTTTAAGTCATGTAAATATACTATTCTCAGCAATACAATAAACTACATCATTAGCAACACAAATCCCTCATAATAGTAGAAGTTCAATTAATAAATGACACACAGATAATTAATGCATTTCTGATATTGTTTTTAAATTTGAAAATATTAGTACCAAAGAGTTTTGCTGGGGTAACTGATATTCCACTGGCCCCAGCTGATTGGAAGTTAGAAAATTTACAAGAAGGGTCAGAAGGAAGATCCAGGGAACTACAGGGCTGTCAGACTGACGTCGGTGCTGGGAAAGGTCGTGGAGCAGATCATCTTGAGTGTCACTATGAAATGTACAGGACAATGAGGGCATTTTTGCCAGCCAGCATGGGTTTATGAGAAGCATATCCTGCTTCAGAAACCCCAAGTCCTTTGATGGTAGAGTCATGTGGTGGTTTTCTATCTTGCCTGTAGTAAAGCCTTCAGCACTGTTTCCCACAGCATTCTCTTGGCAACTGGCTGGATGACCAGTCTCGGAGTAGTGGTGGTGAATGGAGTTATATCCAGTAATGGCCAGTCACAGTGGACCCAGTGCTGGGGCCAGTCCTTTTTCATATCTTTATCAATGATCTGGACATGGTTATCAAGTGCACCCTCAGTCAGTCTGCAGACAANCAAGTGCACCCTCAGTCAGTCTGCAGACAACACCAGGTTGGGTGGGATTGTTGATCTGCTGGAGGGCAGCAAGGCTCTGCAAAGGGATCTGAACAGGCTGGATAAATGGACCACGGCCAATAGTATGAAATTCAACAAGGCCAAGTTGCACTTGGGCCACAACAATACCCTTCAGTGTTACAGGCTGGGGGAAGAGTATCTGGAAAGATGCCCAGCAGGAAAGGACCCGGGGATGCTGGTCAACAGCTGGCTGAACCAAAAGCAATGTGCCCAGGTGGTCAAAAAGGCCAGTGGCATCCTGGCCTGTGTCAGCAATAGTGTGGCCAGCAGGGCCAGGGCAGGGATTGTCCCCCTGTACTCAACACTGGTGAGGCCACACCTCGAGTTTTGTGTCCTGTTTTGAGCCACTTACTGCAAGACACTGAGGTGCTGGAGCGTGTCCAGGGAAGGACAGCAAAGATGGTGAAGGGTCTGGAGCACGAATCTGATGAGGACTGGCTGAGGGTTGTTTATCTTGGAGAAAAGCAGGCTCTGGGGAAACCTTTTTCGCTCTCTACAACTGCCTGAAAGGAGGTTGCAGCAAAGTTGGGGTCGGTCTCCTCCCAGATTACAAGCAATAGGGCAAGGGGAAATGGTGTCAAGTTGCTCCAGGAGGTGTTTAGGTCGGATATTAAGAAAAAGGGTGAAAGAGTGATTAAGCATTGGAGAAGGCTGCCCAGGGGAGAGGTTGAGTAATTACCTTGGTAGGTTTTTAAGAGATGTCTAGATGTGATGCTTAGGAACATGATTTAGTGGTTGACTGGGGAGTGTTAGGTTTATGGTTAGATTTGATTTAGAATTCTTTTTCAACCTAAACAATTCTATGATTCTGTGATTCTACTTAATCAAATATGTAAATAGGAAGTCTAGAAAAATAATCTTTTGCTGGGCTCCTATTACATGATACCAGATGCATGTGAGACTCTTGTCCCCATCTGCCTATTTCATCTTAGATATGAAAACATCATATTAATTGTGACTATCAGATTAATTACGCCTGATTGTTTAGGACATGAGTTACTGAATGCATCTCTCTCAGTGCAGGTGGCACAGTTTTCAATGTGATGAACTATAGCAATCATGGAAAACTGGAGAATTTATTTCTAATTTATACTGAAAGAATGAGATTTAGTTTTCAGGGAAAATATGTAGATCTTTCAGTCATTAAGGAAATTACAGTCACTTTTGTTGTAGTAATTTCTCTTTTATAAAAATCCAGCTTAAGGAAGAAAAATTACTTGACTGTAATTGATTTCTACTATATTTTATTCTGTTGTGCTACACCTGTCATCTTATCTACATGTCTCTCAGATTTAAGACTACAGAAATGACTGTAGATGAAGGTAGTATTTGTGATGTGCTATGGATTGTATTGAAATATTTTGAACTCATTTAGGATATGGCATTCTATGGCAGATTAATTAAAACAATTCATAGTTACTTCAGCCTGGGACAAAGAAAGGGAAACAAGCCTCAGATGTGAAATGCACTCATCAGGTTTACTCACTGCTTGATTACTCTTGTACCCATCACATTTGTTTTGAAGTGAGTCATCAATATTTTGACCATGAAAAAAAAACCAGATGAACTCTCCTGTGGTAAAAAGGCAAGTCTTTTCCTTCAGGAAGCACAAATAATCTTTCTGTGTGCCTCCAGAAGCGATATGAGCAATGGAAAATACCTCCCTGCTTCAAATATTTTATCAAAAGCTCTGTGTGATTCTCCTCCACAACCTATCTGAACCTCTGTTCGGTGGGGAAGCCAAAAACTTGAGTCTGGTTTTCTGTCCCACACTCTCAGGGCTTGTGCTTCAGCCCATCTACAAGGCTGACTACAAACTGCCTAAGGTGATGACAAGAGTTTTATTTTTCTGGGAGTTTTAAATTCACCACGGGAGGTAAAAAGTCATTCAACTATCTTATTTCACTTAATGTGTCCTTCATAAAAGCCCCAAATTAAAAGAGTTTGCCCCACTTACCGACAGTTAGCAATCTTTTTAGCTTAGCTAAAAGTCTCAGGATTTTATGTTTGGTTTTTTTTTTAGGGAGGAGCATTTTTATGTGAACAATGAAAAATTAAAAACTTATCTGTTGAAGCTGACTTTGACTGTCTCATTTTCTCTGTGCTTAATAGTGTCATATGGCTCAGCTGGGACTTGAATTGATCTTTGTGCTCATTTTCCTCCTTTTCCAGCTGATATTTTGGGCTGGGACATGTTACTGTGCTTACCTTCAATGTTTCCTGCTGTTCTTCCAGGGATCTGTGATGACACGTCTTCATCTTTTCATTCCTGGTTTGATCTGTCATATAGCCAGAATTAAAATGTGTGTTACGTGCATTTCAGATACTTGAATGTGATACGGCTTTCAGGTTCAAAAAGTGTACTGAAATGTCAGAACCTCCAAGATGTGATGCCTTACATCTGCCATCTGATTCATGGGAATATATGGCAAAACCTCTTAGAGAAAAGTAAAAATTAAAAAATGAATGTTTTGCAAACACAAATAAGTTGTCCGAGCAAGACAAACTTGTGAACCTAGGGTATGTTTAATTGAATGCAGCAGAGAAAGATGCTAGTGTGGCATCTATTTGGCTTGTCTGGTACCTTGTGCAATTTCTGTGAAGCAGTAAGCCCAAGAGCTGAATTGTGTTCATAAGCTACAGTGAACTTCATAGTTCCTTGAAAAAGTATTTTCTCTGCTTTACATTCTGATTCTATTTCTTTTAGTAACTCCAATTCATGTTTTACATATCCATGGTGCTGTTAAAATGTGAATCATTCTAAGGAACTCTTTATGACAGCCTGGCTGTGGAGTGGTAAGACATCATAGTAAAAAAACCCAAAAACATAAAAGAACACTGTGCTAGAAATTGTAGTGTAATTCAGCTGTTCTCAGATATTTGCTAAAGATTTGAGCCCACATTTGTTCTGAGAAGAAGTAAATAAGGTTTTGGAATCCTAGCCCAGAGTATTCCAAAGTCCTTAAAATGTGTTACGGCCTTTTCTAATTTTTCCCTGGTATTTTAATTCTCCATTTCAAAATTAAGATGAAAGAGGAAAAAAATCTT
>VYXF01004882.1:627633-643154 GCA_013397295.1 Polioptila caerulea | reverse complement strand
AGGAAAAAAATCTTTTTTTTTTTGGTCATTGTTTTTTTTTGTTTGTTGTTTGGTTTTTTTTTTTTGACTATGACAGTACCTAACATCTGTAGTCAAAATCATAGCTCTATTAAGTAATTCAGTGGAAATATACAACCAGGAGGTGATTTCCTTTGACACACTGAACTCTAATATAGCAGAGGTAGGGATAATAATCAGGGGTTCATTCCTTTTGGCACAAATATGTGATGTGATTCCAACATATAAAAACCCATATCATATATTCATGATGATATGGGCTCTTCCCATTAGGAGAAGTTCCTGATAGACAGGTATTTATTTTTTGCCACCCTTATTATTTACAAAAAATATGGTTTTTCAATGAGAACAATGAGGTACAACAACAGGCAGTTTCTTTGCTCAATTGCTGGCAAATCTTTCCCTACTCTGCATTGTCTTGCCAAACAATGCTCACCACAGAACTGCTGAGAATATTTCGTTCTTTCTCCAGGTATGTGTGAAAGAAATTTGGCATGATGAGGACTTCTGCCTTCAGTCGCTGTTAGCTGTGGTGTTTTGTAAGAAATATTGCTCAGCCATTAAAATCCAGAATGGGCTTAGGTGCTCCTTACTTCTTTCCCCAGTGACACAAAGCAGTTTGTTCCAGCTGTGTAACTAGCTAAGCTGTGTTACCAGGTGACTGTATTAGTGAAGGTATATGTTTCTTACCCCGGGTGTGGAAACATTTTAAAGTTTCAATGCTTAAATATTTTTAAGCTTCAAAATGACCTTTTTCTTCTTAATCACATTATGGATATTTTACAGACTGTGATATTTTTGTCCCAGAGTGTGACTGGATTGCTCTTTTAGGCTCTGATTCAGCAAAGCACTAGGGTATTTCCTGCTTTAAAAATCAGCAAAACACTAATATATTTCCTTCTTTAAAAAAAGATTAAAGGTCTTAAAGTAATCCTTGGAAATTCTGCCCCAGTTTATTAGAAATTTTATTTAAAAATTCGAAGAGAGACTGTTATTCTTCAGAATGTATCATATCTTAAACACTTCTAATAAAGGTATATAAAACTTTTCTCACTCACTTTTTTTGGGTGTTCTATGGGAAACTTCATAAGGCTGTGGTGGCTTATTTGTTTTAATTGTATTGCTTATTTTAAGAGACAGTAAGACCTTTACATCATGAGATGTTCTCCAGTAAGTTCAATACACAAAACTATGTGGATGATGTTGAAGAAATGATAAATAATACTTGCTTGTCCCTGTTAATTACTTTATTTCTCTGAATAAGAAAATGAAGATGCTGGAAATACAAATCCCTGAAAAGAATTGTCTCATGTTTTTTCAGAAACTGTAGCTTTTGAGATATGTATTTTCTGAAGATATTAGTCACTGGAAAAGTTCTGTTCTGTAAAAGAGGTGTTCCATAGAATTGATGCCACCCTTGATAATAGTGGTCCCTATTGAAAAGCATATAAAAATATTTCATAAAGCAAATTATTGTATCATGAGTTTTAACATTGGTACAATAAAGTGGTTGCCAAACCAGCTGTATGAGTCCCTGCAGAAAATATTCCACTTCAGGGCAACATTCAATTGATGTGCATCTGGCACTGTAAGTGTAAAAAATGCATGTGGACAGAATTAAGCTTTAAGGGATTGTCCTTTGCTGTTCCCAGCTTGCTCTTTCTATCAAAGGGCTACTGTAGTAACTGGTCAGATTTGAATAGCAAAACTCCACTTGAGTGCTTGATAGAAAAACATCATGTTCAGGCGCTGGAACAGCATCACAAGTGTTACAGCAGCACGAAGGGGATCAAGAGCTGTATAATAAGGAGGTTTCACACAGTCAAAGTAGCACACATGACAGAGAAATACAGCTAGAAAAAGTGGATCAGTGTTCTTTCAGCCAAAATTCTTACACTTCAGTAGAATTAGTTCATATTTAACACTGCTTTAAGTGAGAATCCTCCAGCTCTGTTTAACAAATGAATGTATAAAATTATTGTATGATTCTTTTATTTTGGATTATATGCTCCTGGCATAACAACAAAGTGAACAGACCTGAGACTTCTGAAGATAAAATAAGCACTGAAACAATGCTGTCATGATTCTTTCCTTTGTAAAGTCACAAATGAGACATTTGGGAACAGAAAACTGTTTTGAGGGAACATTAAATTGGCCAAGAACAAATTGCTACAGAAAATGACATCCTTTCCTGAACATCCATTAGTTTCTGATAATCAGGAATTCTCGGATGCTTGAACATTCCATTAGTATGATGCAGCGAGTTAATTGTAATAATTATCAGCAGTTTTAATTGTTTTGTTATAATGTATTTTGCAGTTTGTTTGACAGTGTGAAATCAATATGCACCTCTAGGAAAATTATCTAGTATAATAAAATTAGGCTCCATTATGCCTCCCAAACTTGGAATTAAAATTTGCACATAAATATGTATTTCTGTTTGTGTATGTAGAAGAATTATACTGAATGAGTGGAGATTCATAAATAAATTGGAATTTGTTTTTAAAGTGGAAGATGGAGTCTCCTCTTAAGAATTCTTTCTGACTTTCGAACCTTTAGTTTTCAGGCATGCAGAGAACCACTGTTATGTCTCTTCAACTTTACTGATTATTCTTTTATGCTACAAAGAAGTTCTTTATAGAGATTTTAGCAGTGGTTTCTAGAATATCTGCATTTATGTCATGTTAACAAAATTGTCGTGATGCATGTGAAAGTTAATTGTAATGATGATTTCCAGATGGGGATCTCAAAGAACATAGAACCAATAAAGAATTAAATGCTGCAACATCCGAGAGAAGGTCCTACTTCTAATTATTATATCTGGTCTAGCAAAATCTGAAAATTCTAGAAAATAGTTATTCAAATTTACATAATAGTTTTCAATATGATGGAAACTAAACCCCAGGCATTTAAATTCCGGTGTTGCACTTTAACAGCCAAATAGTATTGACTCTTTTCTTATACTCTTGGAGTCATTACCTATCATTCCTCAATGTCCTATGGGCTTTTTACAATTCCTCAATATTGTAGTAGGGCTTCTAATACTAGAGAAGGATTCAGTTTATTGTATTTTGTAGAAGTTGTTAAAAAATTAGAATGGAGTAGAAAGAAGCCACAGGAAAAATTTAAGGAGTGTAGAGAGATATACTTCTCTAGGATATTCTCACAGTTTTATCTGTCAAAAGAAAGATCTACATGGAATTTGATTACAGCGTTTAAATATTGTTTCATAAGAACATCTTGTATACTTAGGAGTTTTTAAATTTAACTTAAAAAAGAAAAACAAATAACTGTAGTTCTAACAGGAATTAATAGTAAGATGCTGCAGTTAGGAAAAAAAAAACCAACAACAAAACAATCCTGGAAATAAATCTTTGGGTTTAGTAGTGGTTGGGTGTTTAACTGGTGAAAGAAGCTACCAAAATAAATAGAAATTCTACCTTTCTATATTTCTTCCAGATATATTTTGAGAATATTTGTTTTAATCAAATGCAAGTTGCTATCTTTTGAAAAGGCATAAACAAGACAAAGTGTAATGGTCTAAGTTGCAATGTTTTATGGTACATAAAACGTCAGACAAAATAATCCAATGATTCCTTCTGGTCTTATGCTGTGATTATTACCTACAAAATTTCCATCCTCCACATGAAAATCTCTTGACAAGAGATATAAGTTCCAGTCGCTGTCTTGCAAGAGTTAAAAAACTTCATTATTGTTTGTCCTTTTTTTATTTTCCTGTGGAAAAAGGTAGAAGATGCTTTGAGTCCAGGAGAGACTTGAGAGGGTCAGAAGTTTAGCTAGATTCCAGAGGAAGATAGGAAGTCTTTGTTCATTCTTCTATGAATACAGTGGTTGGGGAAGAGAAGAAATTAGTGAGGGGAAAAGATGACAGATGGGATGGAGGTGGGAAGCTGTGATACCAACTCGAAAAGATTTGTGATTGCTGCACTAGGCAATAGATGAAATTTTTGAGCTAATTTCCTTCAGTCTCATTTACATCCTGAAACTTGAGGTAAGGGTCAGCGCATAGTCTAGCAAGGAACAATATGAAAATATTTTCTGATAACCTGGACCAGATCTCTAAAACGAAGTTTTTTTGTTTGCTTTTTTGTTTGTTTTTTTTTTGTTTGTTTGTTTGTTTGCTTGAGTTTTTTGGGTTTGGATGAATTTGTTTCTTTTTTAAAATTTTTGTCTGTGTGTACTGTGTTTTGTTGCTGTTTAATTTGTCTGGTATTTATTCTATTAATGTTGTTTTGTTTGTTTCATTTTCGCCTCCTGTAGGCAAGCCTCTTTCTGCTTTTGTAGATACATAGGATTGCTCCTGAGCTGGAGGGAATGGTCCTCTCTCTGCTCTCCATGGAACAGAGCAGCTGAGAACCTGTTCAGCATACCTTTGTAGAGTTGCCACAGTGCGTGTGTACTTACAAAATTCTTGGCTAAATGCCTGTCTCACAGTTCAATTTTTAGGGGCACAATTTCAAGAAATGAATCTGAATACTGCCTCTCACTGCTTCTCTGGTTTGTGATCTGTAAATAAAAACCTTTAACCTTTTGTAAGCTCAATGATAAGTTATTTGTTGGAGCAGCAATATGTTAGCCCCTAGCTGATTCAGAAATGACAACTAAGGAGCAAGCAGACTATGCTTCATGTAAAATCCAATTGTAGTGCCATTACTATAAGGAAGGCTTGAGAGCCCTGCTGTCTTTTCAGTAGCTGTCACTGCCTCTGTCAAGGGCTTAATCTGAATTCAGAACATATAACTTTATTTCCTTATAATGCCTAATGATGATTCATGGTTTTTGCTTTTCACTGTCTTAGATTCCAACAATGCGTGTTTTTATACCTGCTGTCTTAAATCCCTCTATTCACTGTTCACTAAAACTTCTGAAGCAAGCACACACAGCCTTCCAAAGGGTATTCAATAGCTCCTGAGGATTCTTCCTTTTTTTAATACTGCCCCATGCTGTTTCAGCTATTCTGCCATCTTCGAGATTATAATTGCTATTGTCATTGTTGGAGCTAGACATCTACTTGGGGAGTGCTCCAGAGAGAAGTGAGCAGCACCTCCTCCCTCCCCTGAGTCCAGAAGGACAGATCCTTCTCATCTCTGCTGGTCCCAAAGGCGGGAGGCTTCTGGCTGTTCTTTAACCCTGACCTCTAGCTTTGCAGTAGATAAAGCTGAAGTCAAATCACTGAGCTGACAGTTTATATAATGTATTACCTTCTATTACCAAATTTTAAAAGCCTGAAGCAACTTTTTGAATTCTAGCACTGATGTTAGTTTTTTTGTTGTAACCTTTTTTTTTCTTTCTTTTAACTGTAGCTACTGATGGTTATGTCAAGTGACTTAACACATCTATTTTTATAAAGGCAACTTGTACTATCTGCTTTGTCTCTCTCTGTCTTACAGAAAACTGAGTTAGTGCTTACTTTTAACTGTGTTGGCTTTTGCTGAATTTATTTAAGACCCTCTCCCCTTTTCAATTTTTGAAACTACTGGGATGACACATCTAATATCCTCTCTCTACATTTCTGAAAATAAGTTTATTTATTCTCAGGCTGTGGCTTTGATTTTATTTCAAGGTGTTGTTGCTTTCCTCTGATAGGGAAAACCCACACTGAGATGTCACATTGTCTGGAGAAAACGGCAAAAAAGCCTACAGAAGGATGCTCAGAAAAAGGAGAGCTACGTAAATGACACATCAGCAGTTGCACTCAGAGACTGACTATTCCTCATGCGTACAGGGTGTACACTGGTGAGTACAAAGGGAAAAAAGAGGGTATGCTTTGGGGGAAAAGCAGTGTTTTTCACAGAAGGATTTTTGTTCCACTGACTTGTAGGGATGAATAGATTATATATTCCTTCACAAACTAGGTCTTCGCAGGAATACCCTGTGTTGACACCATGCGATGGCAGAACTGTTGGAGACTTTTCAGGACCTTCAATGCTCTTCATCTACCAATGCATGGTTAAGAAGAACAGACAAGTTTCCTCCCCATCCCCAAGAAATAGGCTACTACTTCAAAACCTTTCTCTGCAACTACACAGGAGCAAGGCAGATCTTCTTTGGTCTAGACCCGATGAAGTAGTGTAGCTCACCGAGGATCAAGAATAAGCACCACAGGAGTTTAACAGTCTCATCAGGTTGCAGCACATCCATTTATTTTTAGACTTCTGTGGCACAGCTGGAGCTGACAACTCCAGGAGTAGTAGTTCTGTCCAAGAAAAGTAGTGAGAGTTATGTTCGCAACCCATGCTCTGAAAGCCATTAATAATAAAAAAATGGAAAAAAAAATTATTTAAGGGATTTTTTTTCAAGATGGCTTGTGTACTGTCAGGCTGGATGCAGAGTAAAATGTGTGAGCAGGTTTCACTAACAAGATACGAAGTGTTCAGAATGTCATGTGAGTAATATCCAACCCGCCATTTCCAAGGGTGGCTTAAGTAAGAGAAAAACAAAATGCAGATGTGCCTTTCCGATTTCTTTTTGCTGAATTAAGAGTCCCTGTGGTATTTTAAAGTGCATTTTATGCATATTTTTTGCATTAAAAATATAAGGTTATCACATCCTTGTGTATGCTTAAAGATGAACAATTTAGGAGACTTCACAGGAGACTGAAATTTTTGTACTCTTAATAAATCACCGGGGAGGTAAAAAGAACTCTTTCTTTGTGAAAGAAAAAGATCTTTACACTTTCATAAAAGGTAGAGGCGGTTCTCAGTCTTCTTTCCTAGGAGATTCTAAATAAAACTGGGATTGCTGTATCTCAAAGTTAAAAGGATCACTCAAACCACTTCATCTTAATTGGGAAAACTACAGCTTTTTGCTGCATCTCCACAATCAGGCACAATACCACTTTCCCTGATTTTATCTTTTTAGGAATTTTCCTTTTTTACCTTTCTCCCTTATACCACCATTAAGCATTCTACCAACACACTATAGAACAGAATTTGAAAACAGTCATAAACATTACCTACATGTGAATAAACAATAACAGAGATTCTGATTCAAATCATGGGCTTATTGTCCTAATCATGACTCTGATCCTGTTCTACAAAATCTGCTTCATTAATGTTGTTAGAAAGTTAAAAGGCTTTTCTGCAGGTTTTGCCTGCCGGATGCAGTTCTCTCTTACATAGTAGATAAGATGCAACCAATGCAATAATACATTAAAAAAATTGTCAGAATTTTAGTTTTCAAAGGACCTGTTGCCAAATAAAATAAATGTGTGAAATTGGAGACTGAGGCTACCGATTTCATAATTTCTGACTAGTAGCAGATAAACTCCTAGTTTGCCGAGGCACCCAAAACTCTGAAATATCATTCATTGCACATGTGCAACTTATTTTTTTTTCTATTCTCTTATAAGAAGATATAGGATGAAAAATTATAATTAGTTCTGTTCATTTATTTATATTTATAAAGGAATATACTGATACCAAAGACATCTCAGAAATTAACTTAATACTTTCTTAAATCAAATTTTTCAAGATAATTTCAACTCAGATAACTAAAATCCCCTTTTCTTTCAAACCATATATACATCTTTAAATTTTAAATACTACAAAGTTTTATTATAATATAATTACACTGTAAAAGCAGTAATTTTTAAAGTGCCTAGAAGCTGCCTAATTTGTGGTTTAGTGTTCCTCCTCTTCTTGTTTTGAAACCAAGAAAGGAGGATTATGGGTGGATAAAAGAAAAGTGGAAGTATATGGAAGATTTCATTGTGGTGAACTAATCTCAAGAATCATATTTTTCAGATACACTAATTATGTGTGAAGATCTTGGTAAAAGGTTAAGAATATGTTAGTATTCCTGATGTTTCATGTTTGTAATGAGCTGCAGCTATTTTCCCACTTTAGCTTGTACATTCTGTACTCCTGTAAAATGAAAATAAAAGAAGTATAATGTATTTTAATGAATATTTCTCTAATTGTTTTTCTTTTATTGAGATTTTTCTAGCTCATTGTTGTTACTGTAACGTTTTACCAGCTTTCAAGATTTAAAAAAAAAAAGTCTGCTACAGCATTTGCTATCAGTATAGATTCTTCTCCCAGTTTGCCAGGAAATATGCTAAATACTAGTTTTTATGTGTCTGACTTCCACAAATACTGAATTTATGTCCTTAAAACCAAAGGAAAAAAGAAAAAAAAAAAGTGAGGTTTGCCTCTGAACCTCCATATGTAGGTTCTGTGATTTTTCTTGGCTTTTCTAGAACTTAATTCCAAAGGCAGTGTTTTCTTGCTGAGTAAGCACAGCAGTCACCCTTGAGGTAAATTATCTTCTACATCCACAGGAAGCAAGCAAGAAAAGATAAGATTCTCAAGAAAACCAGTGAGACGATCAAAAGAAAACTGCTTACATGGTGAGCTTAAACAAAGCCTAACAAATCAAGTTTCAGCATCGGTGCAAAGTAATGAAACCAACATTCTGGTAGCACTGTAGTTAGTGTTTTAAGCAAGGTATGCATGGAAGCAGATATTTCAGCCCAACAAAAACCATCAAGGTTTTCAGATTCACGGAAGAGAAAAGTCGATTAGGAGAGAAAGAGGAGGGAGGAAAGAAGAGACAGAGAGAGAGATCCCTGCTGTTAGTCGGTTACTGACTTCTTCCAGATTGTCCATGTGATGTGTGATGCATCATGCTGCTTTAAACCTGCAAATGCTGTTGTTGTAAAATGAGTGGCCTTCTTAGAGTTGAATCTCTCTAAGTTCAGTCTAAACTTGGTGAAATTGTATCTTCCTTGGACAAACAATGGAATTGGCAAACATTTTGAAGCTGAGAGAGAAAGCAGAGCTAGCCTGAATTTGTTTCAACAGAGGCAAATTGAAGGACTTTGAGTAAAAGCACCACTGAAGGACCAGGAGCAACAAGTAAATGGAGTCAGGGAGAGGTTTTTTAATTTTCTTTAGACTTCTGTCTTCTATATAGTAGCTAAAGTGCAATATGGATCATACTGATGCAGGTATGATGATTTCTGAGAAAAGGGGTGCTTAAACTATGTGAGAATCCTCAGAAAGTCACCACTGGGGGAGGTGAAGAGAGATAGGACAATAAGAGAGGTCCTTATATCTCACTTTTGTGAAGAAGAATGAAGAGAGAGATATGTTGAAGAAACATGACAGAAAATATGGAAAAAAGAAAAAAAAAAGAAGAAAAAAGAAAGCCTTAAAGGTTTTTTAATTCAATACAATAGAATACAAAAAGATAACAACAATCTGATGAAACTTCAGTATGGGGATATTATCTGGTCTGTGTAAAAAACACATGTATTAATAATCAGTGATGGGACATTCAAATAAAATGACCTAATAAGGTACTAGTGATATGAAATATCCCTATAAAAGGAAAGTAAATTCTTAGCTTAATCATTCCTCTACAGGATTCAAAAGTATTTTTTTTATCTGACTGTAAGCATGAAGATTTGAAAAGGGATTGTATGGAAAACTGATTCTATATTTTACAGAGAATATAGAACTAAGTCTCTGAAAAGAGGTTTCTTTCAGTTTTTCAGTATATTTGGTTGAACTTCATTACAACTAGCAGTAGTAGAGAAAAACAAGGTGGTGTTGGGTTTTGAAGCAGATAAAGAAGAAAGTGCAGTATCTCTTTCTAATAATTTAATACCATTTCGAAGCTGTTATTTTGCATATGCCTGAACTTCCAAAATAGGAATCAATATGATCTGTTGAAGCCAATGATGTCTCATTTTTTCTTAATAGGGTATTTGACTGAAAAATGTGTCTCTGAAAAAATGACTCTACTTTGTCCCCTACAAAAACCCCAACAATCAGATCAATTTATCTTTATTTTATTTTGGTACATAACGTAGTTGTTGTCCAAAATTAGTCAATATTATCATTTCAGAGCATAAGTCCATATGTAGAAGTAAAGAACCCAGACTGTAGGTGGAACTGACTGATGTGTAAAAAAATTCTCATGATCTTTTCTGCTTTTGAGATTGTACCAATACCACAGGTGTTTCAATAACAAACACATTGCTGAGAGTTCTTTTCTTTTGTTCTTGAGAGGTCAGCATATTGTCTGTCAGAGCTTCCATGTCAGCCACCTTTGGAAGAAGCAGCAGCAGCAGATACACTGAAAAAACCCTTCTTTTCTGGTGAAAAAACTTCAGTTCTACTAATATTCCCAGCCATAAATTTTCTCTCTGTCTCTGAAACTAGAGAGAATGCTTGAGACCAACACCAATTTTCAAAATGTGACTGCTGCAGAAACACATTCACTGCTGGCTCTTCAGAGCCAGTCCAGTTGGAATAAAAAAGGTATGCAATTGTGTTCGTGGCAGCACTTGAGAAAGCATAGCCAGTAATAGTGAAATAAATAAATGACTAAACAAACATTAAAAAAAAAGTACTTAGCAGAAGAGAAATACAGATAGAGTTATAAAACTATCATTAGAAGACACCAGATATATCTGACAAAATAAGAACTCGTGTTAACAACCTCTCCTGGAGACCGGATGCTAGGAATAGATGGATGACTGTCTCATCCAGCGTAACGCTTCCTCTGTTCTTTTTTTAAATGTTGTTTTTAAAACTAAAATAAACTGTCTTTAAATATAGGAAGTAGACTGTAGAGAAACAGCCTGTTGTAAGAGATTAACAAATTTCCTTTTTTTTTTTGATGAATATGTCTTTTCCTGTTCAAGAAGAATCCTTTCGGTGGCTGAAATGCATTTTGTCACTTCGAAGTTGAATCTTGACTCTGCTCTAGTAAGCTTGAACGATGGTAATTTATTATAATTTGTTGATGAAATCAGGATATTTTCCATAGAGAAGGAATAATTTTGTCAAAAAAATTAAATAAGAAATGTGTTTTCCCTCAAGGTGTAAGCTTTTGCCTGTACTTCTGCTTACTTCAGATAGTCTGTGTTTTCTATTTCAGTCTAAAGACACTTTTACCACAACCATGGCTGTATAGGTCTGTGGACAGGCCTGGTAATCAAATTTCTTTTAGCCCTTCTGCAGGCAACGTCAGAAGAAAAATACTGGGCACTGAGGGTACTATAATTTGTTTGCATTTTGTCTATGTTGAGATACTTGTAATTGAATTATGGGTGACATTGACTATTATGCATCATGATTTAGGATTCAGGGTATTGGTCAAATTACTATTCTTTGAAAGGGGAGCTCTGTAATAAAGTCACAATTAAAATCCAACTTCTTTTGTAAGTCAGTGGGAATTACATACCCAAATGTCTTCTGTGCCTTTGAAAATCTCTGCATAAGTTTATAAATTTGATCACAACAGTCCCTTCTGGCCCTCTAATCTATGAATCTCTTAAACTTCCTACCATGGGAATTAAACTAATTTTCAGCTCATAGATTGGTTATGCTGAGATCCACTTCATTTACTTACTGATGGGATTTATTTTTCCCTGTTTTATGCTGAAGGAAATATAAAACCCTCTTATAATTCATGGTAGCTGTTGTTAATTTTGTTTGTTTGCCAGGAGTTTATTTTGGGAGGTAGATGACCATTTCTGTATATGTTTTTTAAACCAAACAACATCGTTTAAAATAAATAGTTAAAGTTTTTATTATGTGTTTTGAATATTATTTCAACAGTAAAGAGAGCATGTAATCAGCAAAAAGAGAAAGTAAGCACACTGCAGGGCTGGAAGAGAACGCTTTGATTTTTCCTTCCCCAGTGATGCACGGATGAGAAGACATTATGGATTCATACACGATTTCTATATCCCAGGAGGACTGCAAAGTGACTTTCTTCTTTCTCTGTAAGACTTTCTCATGAAACAACAATGTGGGACAAAGAGCAGGTAACTCAAAATTTTTATGTACATCTCTTCCTTTGTCCTTTAAAAGAACCTTGAAAAATACTAGTTTTTTTCATAAAAGCTTAGGGTCCCCATGAAGAATGAATCTTACTTCTTAATGTAACATAGAAAACTGTTTTCCAACAGTGTAGGTTTGACTAACAAGACTAATCCCTCAAAACCCTGCCCGGCACGAGTGTTTGCCTCTCCCCCATTGTTGCAATGTGGGGGCGAGCATGGTGATTTTTCATCACATGGTGATGAAAAAAGTTGGATTTATCTGAAATATAAGCAGTTGCTTATTTCTTTTTAATTCCTCAATCTCCTTCCTTCTAACTCCTCTTGCTTTGAACATTTTTACATCATGAGAATAATATATTCTGAGATACCTGTGAGTTCACTCATTTAGTGAGATTACCATCCTGTTATGAATAATCACCTCTTGCTCCAAATGAATGAAAAAAATATTTAAAATTCACACAAATATATTTTTACCGATGAAAGAAAAAACTTTACTGTGTTTTGGAAACCTGTTTCCCTGTAAACATAAAGATCAGCAAGTCCATTAGAAGACCTTTCACTGTTTTCAGAATTTCACTGTTATAAAACGCACAGTGTAAACTCCTGTGCATCTTGTTTGTCAGCTGCATACTTTTATAATATATTGAGAGCCAACTGGACTGACAAAAGATAGACAGTTTTCTTCAGCATCAACCACAATAATCATGGGACAAAAATCTAGACTAGCGTTTATTCTGCTCTGCCTAGAAAGATCCGGTAACAATCAGAGTCCCAGCTTCTCAGAAAGGCGCTCTGGGCCCAATTCATTTGCCTAAACACATCCATCTAGGGCCAGCTGAGACACCTCATAGTGCCTTACCTGTCCTTCAGCACGTGCAGTTTGAGTGTCATGTTTGCTGCCTTTGTGTGAACTCTCCGACATTCCAGTTGTTTCAGTGGAACCAAACACCTGAGTGTCAGCAGCTGAAAGAAGGATTCTTTTCCAGGCTGTGTCTAAGACTGTTCAGCCTGCCTCGTAGCTGGGTGGTAATCTCCCATTATGGAAATTGTTCAGTACATTCAGTGGGGAACAAATCATCTCAAGCTAAAGTTGTCACCTACAATTCCACTCACCGTGTTAAAGTCTGAGAGGGCAGGAAAATGGAGAAAGATGATTTAGGAGCAGGTAGAAAAAAATTCAACTTTTTTTTAGTAATCAAAGTCAGAAAAAACATTATAAAATTAATTCCCATGAAACTTAAAATTGAGATGTGCTAATATCTCTTTCTTCAGATCTTCAATCTCCTGCTTTTTTATCTGAGGCATTGCTACTTAAAGCCTAGTTAAATGACAAGTTCACAAAATCTTAGAATGCTTAAGTCATGCTAAAATATATATATATATATATATACACATAAATATATATATAAATTGAATTATTCTTTATCTTCCCTATCACTTATATATGACTCCCAAGCAAAGAAATACTTTGGGTACAAATCAGCAGCCTAAACGCATTCATTTGGTGCTGTTTCAGGTTTTCTGTATCTCATACATTCATGTGGGGCTGACAGATCTGACACAGTGGGGTTCAGTGCCTTTATTCTGGAGTGACAGATGATCTGGTGCATTATGAAAGCATGCCAAAAGTGATATTGTTTAACTCCAGTTAGGCAACCAAATCACACCTTTTTAAGACGGAGATAATGTGTGAAGTCAGGAGCAAAAGCTTTCACTGATTTCCATGAAATAGGATTTTTTTTTCTCATAACCCTGTGTTTATGATAGCCCTAAAATATTAATCACAACCTCTTGTCAGAGGTCTAGAAGAATATCTTTATATTGAATTTTCCTCCTAGAAATATTAGCAACCCAAGATATTTTGCTGACTTTTAAAGATGTTGAAGAGGGCATACATGTCAGTCTTAAGAATATGTGTTAGCTGTGAAAGACAAATCTGAGATTTATTAAGATCCTTGTGTACTCACAAAAGATGTGCTGTAAACTCTACTTGCATGACAAAAGCAATCAAGTTTACCTGCAGAAAAATAAAGTCTCATCTGCATTTGTTCAAGTTTGATTAGTTGTCTTGGGAAATTTTCTATTTCAATAACTTTCATGGTGGTAAAACAGTTGCTAGTAAAATCACATCATTATTTAAGCAGAACTATCTTTTTGATCATTTAAATACTAATTAAAGTCACTACTTGAATTATTCATAAAACTTTCTTAAGAAATGGCACACTTAAGAATTACTTCCTATGAACATAATTGTTTTTGCGAATTGTTCAACTTTTTTTGCCTGACAGCTTGGTAAAAGGAATTCATACTACCACACCACAATTTATTTTGCTTTGATGTGATAGGAGTTTGAGCATGATTTTTCTCATATGAAGTGACATTTGATTCAGTCTACCCTGGCATGGTCCAGTAGCACTCTAGTTATAAGTTAATATATAAGACAATTCAAGGGGATTGCTTGATACTAGGAAGTGTTTTGTAGTACCAGAACTTATCCGGTGAAAAAGATGAGAAATGTGGCACAATATGAAAAATGCTGAAGTAGATTGTTTGCTTCCTTAAAAGACAAAGCCAGAGGTATGGCATAGCTGGGTGCCAATCAACTATAGATTTCCTTTAAGATATTACTCTGCTAATAAAATAGCAATCAGTTCTGATAATTAATTTCAACATAAGCATTAGGAAGTCTTAAAAACCTTTTAAAGTTCCTTAGAAAATGTGACTGAGGCAACTACCAAAGAAGTATACTGCAGTGGTTAGGATGTCTTCAAATAAAAAAGAGAAGGGTGAAGAGAGGAAACACATGAACTTTCAGTACAGAATTGTGATGCTGAGAACAAAATTAATCAAGACACCAAAGGACGAGGAGAGAAGAAATTCTTTAATCTTTAATTGCCTATACACCAATGATAGGAGCTTGGGTAATAAACAAGCATAATTGGAATTGCTTATTTATGAGCATAAACACAACTTTGTTGGTATAACAGAAACCTGAGGGGATGGTTCACATGACTGGAATTTTAAAATCACCACTTATACATCTTTTAGGAAATATCATTTAGGCAAAATAGTAAGGGGAGGGACACTTATAGAAACCCAAAAGACAGTTCCATCTTTTCTTGAGTTAGAAATAATTTTGAGGGGATAAAAAAAAGAAAGTATGGTAACTAGTGTTTACACTAATAAACTTGGGAAAGAGTAACATCTACAAATACACACTCCTCGGCAGTTAAGCAGGGAGAGCAAATTTACAAACACCAAATCATCAAATCACATTGTAAAATGTATAGCTGGTTCCTTAACTACTTATAAAATTCAGGAAAAATTTAAAATCTGAAATGGTTCAGTGTGTTTTAGGGTAGTTCATTCTTCATGGCATAAAGGAGAAACCAGGACTACCATTGATAAAATATCTCTGCAATTTCTTGTTATTATGTAAGTCAATTCTCAAATGTCTTCTCAAAATAGTCTCAAGGATAAAAACGAGGAGAGTCAGGGAAGTGCCACTGGACTGAATAAACAGAGTTAAAAGCCACTGAAAAGTGTAAAAGTCCTGATATTAAGGTTATTTATCTTACCAAATGGAAGAGTAAGAATGACTCTATGATGGTTTATTAAAAAAAAAAAAAAAAAAAAAAAAAAAAAAAACATAAAAAAAAAGTTTATAAAAAAATTAAACACA